>WTSP01022303.1:0-79710 GCA_025331215.1 Actenoides lindsayi | reverse complement strand
TCTATAGTTGCGGTGGTCTCTGGCTCCCTGCTGCGTTGGGGCTGGCGGGCAGGGGGGCGGGGGGGGGCGCGGGGGGGGACGCGGGGGGGAAAAGCTCCACATTTATTTCAGAGAAAAAACTGCAGTGTTGTTTCCATTCTGAACTGGGAACAAAAATGATCTTGACTTTCTCAAAGCACAGAATTCTAAAAATTCACTTACCATCCTATTTTACTGGCTTTTCAGTTCCGAATTTATTTTCTGAATTCTTCTCTGGTATGTCAGCAGTGCACAGGGCTGCTTTTCATCTTTCATTTGGTCTTTTTTTGCAATAGCTGAAATACTTATTTTAATCGATTCTTTTCTTAAGCCTTAAGAGCAGCTGTTACTTGGTGTTGACTACCACATCTTAACATTGCCTGTAGATCAGAGTTGCTTTTTTTAATATTATAGCTGGAAGTGTTTTTCACTTAAGTCTTTTCTGTAGGTATCTATTTAGATACCATACATTTGGATTTATTAAAACTAAAATGAAGCAGGCTCTCTCTTTTAATTGGCGTGGTATTATCCTGTTAGACCATATAATCCAGCATCTAACATTTCTTTAGACACACGCTTTGCCTAGCTTCATTCAAAGCATTCCTCTGCTTGGCGGCATCAGGCAGAGCCTTTGGGCAGTTTGTTTCCAGTTGGGAGATATTAATGTTTCTGTGTGATAAAGCGGTGTTGTTTTCTTCGGTTTCATCTTTCTGTGGCGTTAAGATTGTGAACGCAACAAGTGTTGATGAATGAGCCAAGCAGCAAACCCACGTCCGTGAAAGCGAGTGACACAACGTGGAGACAAGAGTCATCTTTCAATCCATTAATACATCCTTTGTGTATGAGTACGGGTTGCTGTAGTCTCGTTTACTATCTGATTATATGACAAATATACCCCGGTATCATATATTATATGACAAATGTGGTGGCAGCGTTCCATCACTGGATGTGTTCAAGACCAGGTTGGGTTGGATGGGGCCTTGAGCAACCTGCTCTAGTGGGAGGTGTCCCTGCCCACGGCAGGGGGATTGGAACTGGATGAGCTTTAAGGTCCCTTCTGACTCAACCCATTCTGGGATTCTATGATATGCGCCTATGGAAAGTGAGCTTTTATAGACATAATCTTACATACGTGCTGCCCAGCGTGCTGCCAGAGGATGTTGCATATATTGTATGGTATCATCCTTTGGTAAACAAATTGTGTTTCGCAGCTTGGCCGGCATCATTAGTTAATTAGACTCTGGCTGTTTAGGTACCTGGAACAAGCAGTGGGAATTTTAAGTTCTTCTGATAAAAGGATTTGTTTATAATGAGTTTCGCCCCATAATGAGTTCCAGCCGGGGGAGACTGACCATTAGCAGATGACTCACAGCATTACCATAAAGATCAGAGTCACCTATTCAATTTTATAAGGCGAGAGCACCGATTCTAGAAACAAATCTTTTGGTCTGGTTTTTCCATCATGTTAAATTTGATACAGTTCTCCTATGCCCGAGAGTAAACAGTTAAGACACAGCAGACTATTTATTTTATTTCTTTTTCTTTCTGTTTTGGTTGTGGGGTTTGTTTTTTCTTTTTGGGTTGTTTTTTGTTTGTTTGTTTGGGGTTTTTTTATTGCTCTTCGTCTCTACAGTTTCGAGAGAAAGAGAATCTGAGTTTTTAATATTGTGAGGATGCTCAGCCCTTTTCAGCTGGGAGATGTCAAAAGCAGCTGCAGACCTCTAAATGAAAGGAGCTCATCTCTGAGAATTTGCTATGCTGTAATAAATGCAGGGTTCTGCTGGTGAGCTGCTGATGGCCCTTTAATGTCTTTATACTTCAGCAGTACTCAGAGGTGCTGCTGGTCCTCCCCGGCCGCAGCAGCTCCCTTCCCCCTTGTTCCTGCCCACCCAGGCTCAGGATTTCATCGTGTGAAGGCAAGAGTTTGCTGTAACATTCAGGGGCCACGCTGAGTTTGAAGAAAAGAGCTGTGCCTGGTTTTATCACCCAGCCAGCAGCTTCCCTTCAGCTCTGATTGATGTTCACCTTTGCTGGCATATTTGCTTTAAACATTTGGCTTCCTGAGTCATGTTCATGTGCTGCCTGTTGTTGGTATACAGCACGGGGGTTGCTAGATATTTATTTTATTTAAGTAGCATATGCTGTGCAGGGAAGAATATATTTTCCCAGTATCCGTGTGATGTATTTTCCCAGTTAGAGGTACACAGCATGTTAGGATGAAACCCAAGAACTACCTTCCAGCCTCCGGGTCTCAGCTCTTTTTGTGCTAATGTGTGAGCGTTGGCATCTGCTAGTCTGGAGACTGGCGAAGTGTCAAGAGCATGACAGATTCCCCAAAAATGCATTTACAGCTGGGGAGGGGAGGGGAGCGTATGCGAAGCTTCATAAACGGATCTCAGAGCTTGAAGGAGGCTCTGGGAACCCGTCTGGATGTAGCGTAACCTGTGGTTTAGACATCTTGGAAAGCCTTTTCTCCCTGAAGTTTGAGAGATGTTGAGCCTAGTCATGCTGTACTTCATCGTGGGGTACCTGATGCTGGTGGGTGAGACCCTGAGCAAAGTGAAAGAGTGAGGGTGGTGAGACACTAGCCCAGGTTGCCCAGAGAGGTGGTAGAAGCCCTGTCCCTGGAACCATTCCAGGTGAGGTTGGCTGGGGCTCTGAGCAACCTGCTCTAGGTGCAGATGGCCCTGCTCACTGTACGGGGGTTGAACTAGATGACCTTTAAAGGTCCCTTCTAACCCAAACCGATCTATGATTGTATGAAAGGGAGGAGCATGACTGATGGGCAAACCAAGCACTGCCTGGAGCTGCTCTTGAGTAACATGGAAGAGCTTGGGCTACCAGATGCTTGTAACGGCCAAGAGAATCTCTTTGAGGCAAATGGGCATATGTAGACAATGATAAAACCACAGGATAGTTTGGATTATTTGGAGATTGATCACAGCTGAAAGGCAAGAGTATTGTTCACCGCTGGGTAACAATGGGACTAAACTCAGCATAAAACCCAAAACCTCTCTGAGAGAGGACAAAAGAGACCAGTTGTTGGGCTCCATCTCAGCCTGACTGAATGCAGGGATGTCGCTAGGCATCGGTGAAACGACGATTAGAAGAAGAGCTGTTATGAGGTTTATGAGTCTGTAAAGGTTGTGGTGCTTAGAGCCTTGCAGGAGGCACTGAAGCTGACAGGGCTGCAGTCATGAGCAGTCGCTGTGTTCACAGAAGCTCCGTCGTTAAAGGTAACAGTCCCAGTCTCAGTGGGATACTGGTTGCATGGAAAAGCCATGGTTTCAGGGACAGCAAAGAATATGGTACTGAAAGCAACTGTGGATTTACTACAGTCTCCATCAATTGACCCGACTCAAGAGGGCACGAGCAAGAACATGCCTCGTGAGGAGTACCACATGAAGGCATGCAGGCTGCAGTGACAAAGAGTTATCAGATGACCCCGTGGTGATGAAGCCCATTTCCCTAAGGCCAGTAATGCTGTGGTAGCTGCGTCAGCCCATGTCTGTGTGTGAGACCAAGCACCAGCCGCTGACGGCAGAAGCAGTCTCCGTAGGTTGGAGGGAAGGGCATGAGTGGTGGGAGGACTGGGTGGCCAGCAGGAGCAAGGTGTTCTCTACCTCATGGGAAAAGTTCTCCCGATAAAAAGCTGGATTTTGTTTTAGAAGCTCCGAGCCCTCACCCGAGCTCACCCAGCGCTCAGCTGGCAGGTGTAGTGCTGTAAAGAAAAGAATCGGCAATCATCCTTATAATGAAGCTTCACTTTTTCCCTAGCTTGGAATATTGCAGTAAAATACCACCAAAAACTGAGCTGCTCTGACTGACATGATAAGCGTTAACATTGGGAAATCATTTTCTGTCTTAAATTTCCCTTGCACTTTTTATTTTAGATGCTGCTTTCACATCCATTTGCTTTATTTTTTTTTTCATTATTATTTTTTTCAGCCATAAATAGTCCCTTATATAAGACTTTAGCTGTCCATTTTCCTCTGAAGTTGCTCATTTGTTCTTCTATTGTAGGGAACTTGTTTGCAGCTAGGATATGCCAAGAAAATAAAATGGTCCTTTTGCTCCTTTTTCCCAGCATGCTGCCCAGCTGTCCCAAAATCTCTCTGCTCTTTAATACTGAACACTTCAAGGCAGAGATAAATAGAAAGAGACTAAAAGTACCTTTATACGGGGCAGTTTGCCATTTGGCACAAGCCTCAGTCTGAGTCAGTGTTTAATTGTGTTTGCTGATCATAGTTCTGGCCTGGGTATTTTAAAATAGATGTTATCTATTAAAAAAAGACAAGTTGGGGGGGGAAACAGAGGAAAATTCATTCTGTAAGGTACCTGAGAGCTTTTAAAATTTTACTTTTCGTTTTTAAATAAAGAGCCTGGGCAACTGGAAGAAATGTTAAATACAGGTAGGGACTTTGCGGTGCCGGTTCACCAAGGACATGCAAAATCCAGATGTATTTCATCCCTGATATTGCAACCAGGATGAATTCATTCCAAGATCTATACAGAAACCTGTAGTTCCCTGGTTTGACAGAGAGCAGTAAAGAGCCTGGCTGTATGGGATGGGCCAAGGATTGTAGGCTGGGGTTAATTTTGCCTGAAGTGTCCTCAGTGACCTCATTGTCGTCAAATATTTTCTATGGTATTGTATGATGAGCAGCCAGCATAGTTCATTCAGCCTAAAATATCACAGCCATTAGCTAATGGTGACAAGGTTGGTGGGGGTTTTTTCTGGTTCTGAGCTTGTTGTTTTTATGTACTCCCTTAGCCTGTGATCCTGCCATGTGAGATTCCCCCCTTCACTGTGTTGCGAGTATGGGCTGTAGGTCTATCAATTAGAACGTGAGCTGTAGAACAAAGAAATCTTTTTGAGGTCTGGAAGGTAAGCAGCCTGGGAGTGAAGACTTGCGGGAGAAGAGGCAGGAGTGGAAGCTGCTGCTCCCAGCTTCACGCTTCCTGGAGACGTAGGCACAACTCTCCCCAAAGTCTGGCAGGCAAAGCGTGGCTCCCAGCAGCCTGAAGCTTCCTACTGGAGCGGTTTGTCCCGTGCAGGTGAACCACAGAACAAGAATCCGGCTCGTTGTGGCTGAACTGTTTCCAGATGCAGGTGGTGAACTCCACCTTGGGCTCCTCATGCTCCTCCTTCCCACAGCAGCCCGTAGCAGCTGTGGCAGCACTGCCAAAAAATAACAGTTTAAAAAAAAAAAGCTTGTCTGTTCTCTGTAACTTGACTTCTTTCAGAATTAATACTTAAAGGGGACCTATCAGAAAGATGGTGACAGACTTTTGAGCAGGGCCTGTTGTGACAGGACAAGGGGTGGTGGTTTTAAACTAAAAGAGGGGAGATTCAGAGTAGAGGGATGGAAGCTATTTTTTTATACTGAGGGTGGTGAGACCCTGGCCCAGGTTGCCCAGAGAGTTGGTAGAAGCCCCATCCCTGGAACCATTCCAGGTGAGGCTGACCAGGGCTCTGAGCACCCTGCTCTAGTTGCAGATGTCCCTGCTCACTGCAGTTGGTTTGGACTGGATGGCCTTTAAAGGTCCCTTCCTACCCAAAGCATTCTGTGGTTCTGTAATGATGATTGTAAAAAAAAAAAGAAAATGCCCCAATAAAAGCCCACTGTGACCACCACTGGGAATTTAGCGTGGAGTTTGGCAGGGTTGTGGGTAGGGAGCAGGACAGACCATCGGGCTCCATGTCACGTGCATGGGTTTGATAGGACAGCTCTTCCCCGTGAGAGTGACTCCCGGCTTTGTTTTCTCATTTTCAAACCCTATCTCTGCAGGAAATACGAGAACTAGAATAGATCCTATATAAAATACCCAGGTGGAGCGTTGCTGGTTTAGGTCTTTCATCCTTAAATTGACGAGAACGTCGTGAGCTTCACAAAAGGTGAAGGATACACGTGCGTCCCTCCGGCAGCGCGCCCATCAAATGGGCAGAGGCTGGTGCCGCTGCCGCCGCGCATCCATCGCTCACAGCGAACATCTGAAAGGTGTTACATCTCGGGGGCAAAGGAGCCCGGCCAAGGCGGCCGCTTTCAACAACTCAGTTTAAATCGTGCTGCGTGGAAAGTACCGCGGATTGGCTCCTCTTAGTTCCTTCGGCAAGCGAGCGGCGGGAAGCTGGTGGTGTTCAGCCGTGTATTAGCTATGTAAACGCAGGGGAGATGCCGTGAACCCAGTTCTGCTGCCCCCTGCCCTGCCCCTTTGAAATGTAAGGCAGCCCCAGCGCGTCTCCACGGCGGCCGGCAGCAAGCGCCCGAGCCGGCTCGCGGTGGCCGCGGCACGTCGTGCTGCTCGCCAGGCTCCCTCTTTGTGGAGAGGTGCCGAGCGTTTTCCTTTTGCCCGATCCCGCTGGAGTCACTCCGGCTGAAGAAGTGTTTTGCTCTTGGTGTATCGGTGCAGCAACCGGCACGGACGTCGCCTTGCTCTCGGCGTTAGCAGCCGCCCAGCAGCCGCCCACCCCCGCCGGTGCTGCCACTGCTTCTTCTTCCAGCCTTGGTCCAACCCGCTCCCTCCCTCTGCCTCCAGCGTGGACCAGATAGCGCTCCTAACTCTGCTTTCTACTTGTGTGTGGATCAAATGG
This sequence comes from Actenoides lindsayi, assembly GCA_025331215.1. Taxonomy (NCBI): domain Eukaryota; kingdom Metazoa; phylum Chordata; class Aves; order Coraciiformes; family Alcedinidae; genus Actenoides; species Actenoides lindsayi. The sequence continues at coordinate 73,097 of WTSP01022303.1, read as the reverse complement.
CTGAAAACCTCAATAGGAAGGCGTTATTAGTGTTTGTAGAGTGAATTATTAGTATTTGTAGTGCCCCTGGCAAAGCCTGATTTTAAAGGAAGCGCCAACAACCATTCACGGTGTTTTAATTACAGAGAGCAGTCTGTACCTAACAAAGGGATGCTGGATTTTAGATCTGATCCTTGTTATATTTACTAATCGGCAGCACTTCACAGACATGACATTTGCAGTTACTTGTAATGCTCTTGCATGTTTTTTTCACTTCAAGGTGGAATAATTGAATGGGGTATTTTCACATAAGTGGTCATTTCCATTAACTGAGCGTTTAGACATCGTTGTGCAATAATTAGTCTGATCAAAGTATCTCGTGTAACTCACAACAGAAAAAATATGTTTCACTTTTTGTTTCTGTTCTGATTAAAAAAAAAGAAAATTCATCTGAAGTTTAGTTTTGTGATGAATTCAGATATTCTTTCTGGTGCCAACTGTGTAACCCAAATGACTGGTTTGAATGTGAAATATATTTTGTTGTAGTCAGTGGTTGTTCTTTATGTCGTTTTATCTTAGTCTCGATAGCTCAACTTGGTATTAAAATCTGGTAAGGACCCAGTGTTGCTGCCTGAGCAGCTTTCAAGGGGCTTTTATTTTTCTATGTTTTGCTTCGGAGGTGTGTGTATTGAATAGCAAGTGTCTGGCTCTGAATGACTGTGGGCATTAATTTCCTACAGGATGCATACGACCATTCATCTGTTGGTGTGTGTGTGCTTTAGAGGCAGCAGGAGATGCAGTCCTGAGGATTGTGCGCTCCTCAAATAGGTGCTCTGCTGCAAAAGCTGGCAGAAAAATTCCTGAACAGCTTCACGCTGTTGGCATTAGCAGTTCACACCCTTCCTGTGTGTGACAGGGCGTGCGAAAGAGGTGTCCGGCCACCTAAGCTCGCTGTGAACAGCAGAGGAAAATGGTTCAGAGCTGTCAGTACTACAAGATTTATATTCGTTCCGTGGTGTTATGTCCTGCGTGCACCGTGCAGCCTCTCGGGTGGTGGCCCCTGGATGTTAATTTTCAGGCAAAGTCCCTCTGCGCTTCTGCAGTCCTCACAGCCTTGGTGGCACAGCCCTTCCTGAGAAGTGCAGCCCGGTGGAGAGGTTGGAGTTGCAGATTTAGTCCGAACGTTAATGGGATGTGGAATTGATGTCGATGGGAAGTGAGGAGGAAGGTGTTTCCTTTCCAAGCAGAGATGTCTCTAGCCGGGCGAGATCGGTGTCATCCCACCAGCCTCCTGCTTATGAAAAGGCTCCTGCTGGGGCTGGCAGAAACAGTGACGTGGCCTCTGCCTTGGAGCGAGAGGCACATGTACACGCCCGGTGTATCCATCGAGGCTTCACAGGCTGGGGGACAAAAGGCCTTTAGCTTTTTTCTCCTGTCTCTCCCTCCTTTTCTGCCTTTCCTCTTTCCCCCAGCTCTACATCTGGATGTAGTTGCTGTCGTTCGTTTTGAAAACATTTGGGAAACGTTTAAAGCAAAGCGGAGGATAGCGTACGGCTGTTTCGTAGCAGACTTAATTTCCTTGTTTATCCTTAAAGATGGCTTTTGACAGAGCAGCCAGGATTTAGCATGTTCACATGGACTATAAGCTGAACCCCCTTAGGTATCCAAGTCACCTTCCCTCCTACCTCCCCTCCTACCTACTGATGAGAAATGAGAGAGCCCTTCCTTGAGGGCAGTGCTTACCTGTGCTTCATTAGAGATCTAACTGTAGCCGTAAATGCTTTCCCAAACAGGAATCATCCAGTGAATCACAGCCTTGTGAAAATCCCTGGCAGGGAAACAGTACTTCTGAGGCTTCCAGATGGTTACCCATGCCCTTGTTTTGAGCTTCACCAGAGAGTGTGTGGAAGGACTCACAGCTAGAAGTGCTAGCGCTTGCATTTATTAATCTATTTCAGTTTGGTTGTACTGGGCACGCAGGATCATGATGCTCTCGAAATGAGAGCTAGCGAATTTTGGCATTTGCAGTGCTTTATTGCAGCAATGTGTGTATAAGGTAATGCAGATCTCTAGGGTAGCGGAGAGAAGGCCCTGGAGGTCCCTCTTGCTTGTTGTTGCTAAAGGGAAGAATGGAAAGACAGAGGGAAGAGAGCAACAGATAGAAAGGGGAAAAAAAAAATAACTTAAGAAGCTAGTGAGATTTCAGGTTATGTCTGAAACGTGAGCCCAGGTTATGTCTCTTGCTGCGTTTGACTGATTTTTCTTTGTAGACAGCTTTGCATGGCACTAATTTTAGAATCTCTTTAATAATTGAGCTGTAGCGATTATGCTCAGCAGTTAGAACAGGCAGGGGAAATAGCATCTCAAAGAAATGGTGCACCAGGGTAATAATTTAAATCAAACCGCATTATACTGTGTTCCCCTTTCCCCTCTCCCCCTGGAAAGGTGGAACGCTGCAGAACACTGAGCATGGGGGGGGCGGGAAATGAAAACGGGCCAAGTTTACAGCACGTGATAAAATCCGTTGTGAGAGTTGATGTTATCGAGGTGGAGCACAGGGAGAGGAGAGCTGGCCAGCTGCTAACGCATTGCTGTTACTAGGTGGTTTATGAGGGGAGCACCTCAACTTCCCACCATCAACAGTGAATTAGGAGAGAGCAGCCTCCAATGAGGGAGTTGTCACAGAGGAAAAACATTGGTCAAACCATGATAAAACAAGGGCAAAGCAGCATTCCAGTGGAAGAGAGGAAGCTCCAGTGGTCCTGTTTGATGTGTTTGGCTGTTGCTTGGATGCACAATCAAGTTCTAGTCCAAAGGAGGCCACAAAAATGATGCAAGAGCTGGAACCCCTCTTCTGTGAGGCCAGGCTAAGAGAGTTGGGGTTGTTCAGCCTGGAGAAGAGAAGGCTCTGGGGAGACCTTCTTGTGGCCTTTCAGGACTTAAAGGGGCCTGGCAGAAAGGTGAAGACAGACTTTTTAGCAGGGCCTGTTGTGACAGGACAAGGGGTGATGGTTATAGACTAAAAGTGTGGAGATTTAGACCAGAGAGAAGGAAGAAGTTGTTTATGATGAGGGTGGTGAAACCCTGGCCCAGGTTGCCCAGAGAGGTGGTAGAAGCCCCATCCTTGGAACCATTCCTAGTGAAGCTGGACGGGGCTCTGAGCAACCTGCTCTGGTTGCACATGTCCGTGCTTAGTGCAGGAGGTTTGGACAAGATGACCTTTAAAGGTCCCATCCCACCCAAACCACTGTAATTCTATGATAAAATGCTCCATATTACAACAAATTAATTAGGCATAGAATCATAGAATGGCAGAGGTTGGAAGGGACCTCTGGAGATCATTGAGTCCAAGCCCCCTGCCAGAACAGGATCACCTAGGGCGGGCCACACATGAACATATCTAGGTGTGTTTTGAAAATCTTTAGAAAAGGAAACTCCACAATCTCTCTGGGCATCCTGGTCCAGAGCTGTCACCCTCACAGTAAAGAAGTTTTTCCTCATGTTGAGGTGGAACTTCCTGTGTTCCAGCTTGTGACCATTACCTCTCATCCTATCACAGGGCACCACTGAAAAGAGACTGCCCTTCAGATATTTGTAGACATTACTAAGATCCCCTCTTGGTCTCCTCCAGGCTAAACAGCCCCGCATCTCTCAGCCTTTCCTCATAAGGGAAATCTTCCAGTCCCTTAATCATCCTTGTAGCATCCGTTGGACTCTCTCTAGTATTTCCCCATCTCTCTTGAACTGGGGAGACCGGAACCAAACACAATACTCCAGATGTGGTCTCACTAGTGCAGAGTAGAGGGGGAAGAGAACCTCCCTCGACCTGCTGGTCACACTCTGATTTATGCACCCCAGGACACCATCGGCCTTCTTGGCCACAAGGGCACATTGCTGTCCCATGGATAACTTATTGTCCACCAGGACTCCAAGGTCCTCCATGGAGATGCTTTCCAGAGGGTCTACCCCTAACCTGTACTGGTGCATGGTGTTGTTCCTCCCCAGGTGCAGGACTCTACACTTATCCTTGTTGAACTTCATTAGGTTTGCCTTTGCCCAGTTCTCCAGTCTGTCCAGATCTCATTGGATGGCAGCCCAGCCTTCTGGTGTATCAGCCACTCCTTCCAGTTTCATATCATCAGCAACCTTGCTGAGGGTACACTCCATCCCCTCATCCAACTTGTTGATGAAGATGTTGAATAAGCCAGGACCCAGAACTGTCCCCTGGGGAACACTGCCAGTTACCAGCTGGACTCTGCACCACTGATCACAACCCTCTGAGCTCTGTTGTTCAGCCAGTTCTCAACCTATCTCACTGTCCGCTCTTCTAGCCCACGCTTCCTGAGCTTTCCCACGGGGATGTTATGGGAGACAATATCAAAAGCCTTGCTGAAGGTGAGGTAGACAACATCCACTGCTCTCCCTGCATCCACCCATTCAGTCACACCATTGTAGAAGGCTATCAGGTTAGTCAGACATGACTTCCTTTTATCAAGAGTAGCCATCATGGATTTATTCACCTTCTTTTCTTCCATGTGCTTAGAGATGATCTCTAGAAGGAGCTGCTCCATCACGTTCCCAGGGATGGAGGTGAGGCTGACTGGTCTGTAATTTCCACAGTCTACCTTATTGTCTTTTTTGAAGACTGGAGTGATACTGGTTTTTCTCTAGTCCTCAGGAACCTCTCCCATTCTCCGTGATCTTTCAAAAATGATGGAGAGTGGTAGAGCAACAACATCAGCCAGCTCCCTCAGCACCTGCAGGGGCTTCTCATCAGGGCCCATGGATTTGTGTGTGCTCATTTTACCCAAGTGGTTTCTAACCTAATCCTCATTGACTAGTGGAGAGAATTCCTACTTTCAGGCTTTCATTCTTACTTCCAGGGTCTGGGATTCCTGAGGACTGGTCTTAGCAGTGAAGACTGAAGCAAAGAAGGCATTCAGTAGCTCCAGCTTCTCTGCATTCCCTGTCACCAGGGCTCCCACCTCATTCAGCAGTGGGCCCACATTTTCCATAGTCTTCCTTTTACCATTGATATATTTGAAGAAGCCCTTCTTGTTCTCCTTTACTTCCTTTGACAGAGTTAATTCCAAGAGGGCCTTGGCATTCCTTATTGCATCCCTACAAACCCTGACAACATTCCTGTAATACTCCCAAGAGAACAGCCCCTTTTTCCACATGTTGTGAACTTCATTCTCCCACTTGAGTTTTTTCAGCAGCTCCTTGCTCATCCATGCTGGTCTCCTGCCTCCTTGACTTGATTTTTACTCAAAAGAAAGCACCTGTCTTGAGCTTGGAGGAAGTGATGTTTGAATATCAACCAGCTCTCTTGGGCCCCTCTGCCTTCAAGAGGGATTCCTCCAAGTAGGTCTTTGAAGTGGACAAAGTTAGCCCTCCTGAAGTCCAGGATTGTAATCTTACTTATTGCCCTGCTTCTTCTTCATATGATACTAAATTCTACCATGTCATGATCATTACCACCAAGGCTGCCCCCAACCTTCATGTTCCCAACCAGACCTTCTTTGTTCACTAATACAAGGTCCAACAGCACACCTCTCCTCTTCGGCTCTTCCACCACCTGCAGCAGAAATTTATCATCAGTGCACTGCAAGAGCCTTCTAGACTGAGGGTGCTTATCTGTGTTGCCTTTTCAACAAATATCAGGGTGATTGAAGTCACCCACGAGCATCAGAGCATGTGATCTTGAGGCTACTTCCAGCTGTCTGTAGGAGGCCTCATAGACATCCTCTTCATGGTTTGGTGGAGGTTTCTCTGAAGAGCAGAATGGCATTACCCTGGATTTCTTCTTTTGTCTTCTGTTTGCTTGCCTTGTCCGTAAAGTGCTCTCTTTGCTCTGTCTGGAGCTTCCAGCAGGGGAGGAACAGATGTGTTTGGAGCTGGCCGAGAGCATTGCATGCTCTCAAGTACAAACTCCAGCTGGCTTTTACCCGTATTTTCCTCAGTAGGTAGGTAGGCAGCCTTGGGCTCTACTACCTTTCCTTGTCCGTGAAACTTGCAGCACACTAAAAGCTTGAGACTCTGTCCCCTGGACAAGAGGGATTTTGTCATTCCTGTGGGAAGCAGAGAGAAGGAAGGGAATGGCACTGGGCAGTGAGCGGGCAACCCCATGGCATGATCAGAATGGTCTCCGAGGTACCCTGACAGACAAATATGGCCTTCAGTGTTACAAGAAAACTTTAAAAACTTGTTAACGTCATATATAACGGAATATTTACAGCACTCTCTAAATGTTAATCAGAGGGAAATACCATTGCTAGACAGTGGGCTTTTATATGAATAAAAAAAAAGGGTTCAACTTTTCATTGGAGACTTCAACAGCGGAGAAGGAAAAGTTACCGATGTATTAACCGAAGGATAGAGAAATAGGAATAGGCAATGAAAATTTAATTGTATTGTTTTCTTTTCAGCCTCATATTTGATTTTATGCTTACTGAATGCTGGCTTCTATTTATTGTGGAGCCTAATTGCTGGAGTCACATCTAAATATAAAATATATATTTTTTTTAAAAGCGGTAGCATGAATTCCTTGGCACAAAACGTTCATTGTTTATGGCTTACGGGTTGGCTGATGCGCAGGGAATACGTGTGAGTAACATCTCGCTGCAGAGGTATAGTTATATACATATATCATTATACTTGCAGGCACTCAGCAGAATGTCAATTTTCAACTTCACAGCCTTTCCTGCAGCTCAGCTACATGAGCCAATTGGACCCATGAAATTGAAAATGAGCTCAGATTGGTTTGGAGGGATTAGAGCTCCAAAGAGCGGCCACAGAACGGTGAACTTGGCCTCTCTGAATTATCCGAATCCAACCTCGGAAATTCTAGTTGGAAACTTCATTTGATGGAATTTGCAGCATGCTGGAGAGAGTCAAGTGGACCTCTGGTCCCAGAGATGGTTTTGGGGCTTAAACGTTGCAAGCTCTCGGCTCAAGCCTGACTCCTCTGGAGCCTGAACAGATCTATTTAGTATTTGGGGGTATTTAGGTGGATTATATGTCAGCTGAAAAGCCCCTGAGTTCTAAGTGCTCATGTAAGCTTGTAACTCCACTTCTGTTCCTCTTAACCTTCTTTTTCTGAATGAGGAGTGATGGGAATTAGTGTTTAATGTATTAATTTTGTTTTCAGTGGAGGAAGAAAGGGAGGAATTTAATATTTTATTTCTCTTAACTTCTTTTTGAAAAGAAAGAAGCAGTGCTGATAGTGAAACATCTGGATAATCCATCATGTGTCATCTTGTTATCATCTCCAGTGTTCTCTGCATAAATATCTAGGTTGGATGGGGCCTTGAGCAACCTGGTCTAGGGAGAGGTGTCCCTGCCCATGGCGGGGGGGTTGGAACCAGATGACCTTTAATGTTCCTTCCAAGCCAAACTATTCTATGATTCTATGATATGAAGACGTTTTCCACCATACATTTATAAAGTGACAATAATTCCTGCTTTTGCTGCATCCCAGCGTCCCAGCTTTAAAAAACTATCTCCAATAAGAAATCTGGTGGCTGACATACCTCTGTCTTGGGGACACAAAGAAAGGTACCTGCTGTTCAGAACATGCCCGTTGTCTGTTACAGCATACGTGACATTCTCATCTCTTCAACATTGAGCTGTTAAGGTGTAATGAACTTCTTAATGTCCATTTGTTTATGGAGTCAACTGACAGAGGGATCATTTAATCTGCTCTTCAGTATATTTCTTCAGAAGTAAAATCCTGCCGCTCTTCCTACTGAGATCTTTTCTTTGTGCAGTTGTTCTAGGGAGAAAAAGAGCTTTTAACAGATTCAAAGGTCACTTGATGCACTAGTTAGTTTTTAACTTGTGACTGCCAGCAATTGTATCAAAGCAGAACTCGAGTCACAGCGTTATTGTACCATCTGTGCATTTGATAAAAGACATGTTCATTTAAGGATATGCTAAAACGGAAGATAGGTAAGAAAGGAAATACTCTATATTAATGGATACTAAACTGCAGTACAGTGTAATGGTGTCTTGGTATGTAATTTCTACACTAAACCTTGTCAGTAGTTTTATTTTTATGATAAAGAATTAATCATAAAATATACAAAACTTTTTCACATGTAGCTGTATATCTATCTTTTTGCAGAGGTTATTTTGGTTTGGTTTGTTTTTTTTTCAGGAAGCTTGAGAGAAGCCCCTGTTTTCATAACAGCATCTTTTTGCTGTTGTTCTTAATCAGATTGGCCTGATTAAAGGTAACGTGCGATCATTAGCTGCTGTTAAGATACCCATTACAGAATGACCATTGCTTTCTGTGTCAGTCTAGAGAGACGGAAATTATTGGTAGCCTGACTTTTAGCAGCCCCATAGTGAAAAATAAGCCTTTAGAAATGGAGAGTAATGGAAAGAAAACAACCATTTCATTCTAGCCAGGTATAGATACAGCAGAAGGCAGCTGAGTGTTAATTGTATAGAAAATAAAAATTCTATTCATTGTTATGTTCTCAAAATCTCTTAGGACAAGGCAACAGGGGATTATAAGACGCTAAATTGACTGAAGGATCCTTTTCAAATTATATTTTAATTTAGAAACTAATTAACAAATTTACTTGTAAACACATCGAAATATCGTTTATGTGCTGAAAGTGTTAAGCGTGTCAGTATTAGGAGCCTGAGCAGTGCTCTTCATACGACGGAGTTAAATCCAGCTTGGAGTGCAGAAGTCAGCTCAGACTCACCAAGAGGGCATACAAATAATCTATACATGTAAATAGGTATCTGCAGACTATGGACAAATGGATATTCTGGTGCTTTATATGTATTCACTCATCTATTCTAAACTATTTATTTGAAATCAGAGGGTTTATCAGACTAGTGGGCCATTTAAGACTTTTTATTTACATTTGGGCAAATATGTGCTTCTAGCTAATTCATTTTCGTTGCATACTCAGATGTGTAAATGCACTGACAGGAATCTTACATAGCTCACAGGAAGCAAACATGGTCTCATGTTGAAGAAGTTTTATGGTACTATGAAGGCTGACCCTAGATAGGTTAGGAAGGTTTTACGCTACCACTGCACCATTCATGGTAAAGTATGAACCTGGCGTTGTTATGGCTTCTGGGGTTCAAACTAGAGTTCCTGATGGGTCTTTGCAGTTATTTTACAGTTGTTATTCATTAATACATAATAGTCATGTCATGTGTGCTTTACTATCATTACTTCAAACAGGAACAAAACTAGGGCATTTAAGAGAGCTCTAAATACAGTAATGACATATAGGAAGAATTTTAAAAATCTGGCTAAATTCTCAAATGAGGTAGAATCATAGAATCATAGAATAGTTTAGGCTGGAAGAGACCTTCAGTATCATTGAGTCCAACCTTATTCCTAGCCATATCAAAAACCACTAAACCATGTCCCTGAGCACAACATCTACCTGGCTCATAAACAACTCCAGGGATGGTGACTCCACCACCTCCCTGGGCAGCCCATTCCGAAGCCTGAAATGCTTCCTAATACCCAGCCTGAACCACCCCTGGGTCAACTTCAGGCCATTTCTTCTTGTTCTGTCACTTGTCACCAAGGAGAACAGACCAACTCCCACCTCACTACACCTTCCCTTCAGGCAGTTGTAGAGGGCAATAAGGTCTCCCCTCAGCCTTCTTTTCTCAAGGCTAAACAGCCCCAAATGCCTCAGCCTTTCCTCATAAAAGACATGCTCCAAACCCTTTACTAGCTTTGTAGCCTGTCTCTGTACCCTCTCCAGCACCTCAATGTCCTTCTTTTCTTGTAGAGAGGGGCCCAAAACTGGACACAGTATTCAAGGTGCGGCCTCACCAAAGCTGAGTACAGAGAAACAATCACCTCCCTGCTCCTGCTGACTACACCATTCCCGATCCAGGCCAGGATGTCGTTGGCCTTCTTGGCCACCTGGGCACACTGCTGGCCCATGTTCAGCTGGCTGTCAATCAACATCTTCTCTGCTTGGCAGCTCTCCAGCCACTCCTCCCCCAGCCTGTAGCCCTGCTGGGGGTTTTTGTGGCCCAAGTGCAGGACCAGCATTTGGCCTTATGAAACTCATGGAATTGGCCTTGGCCCAGTAATCCAGTCTATCTAGATCCCTCTGTAGAGTTTCCCTACCCTCAAGCAGATCAACACTTCCACCCAGCTTGGTGTCATCTGCAAACTTCCTAAGGGTGCATTCTATGCCCTCATCCAAATCATTGATGAAGATGTTAAACAGGAGTGGTCCCAGTACTGAGCTCTGGGGGACAACACTCGTGACTGGCCGCCGACTGGATTTAACTCCATTGACCACAATGAAGCTGGGACTGTGGTAGCAACTGCTAAATCAATGTTGCTCTTGCTTCCCTGTCATGCTGTCTCAGAACATATGCACATATATTCCTCAATCATTATCTTTGTGCATTTGCACAGGCTTGTACACAATTATACTTAGCTCTGTTGGAAAGTGCAGATTTTCATGCAGACTTGAGCAAAGACAGCCAAAAGTCAAGTGTGGGAGTGGGAGTCAAGGAGAAATATCCACAAACATTTCTCAGTTCAAATACCATTATCTCCCTTGTATTGTCTCAACTTTTCCAAGTAAGTAGTTGGATATGAACAATAGCATGCATATCCCAGCTGGCGGGTATCCGCAGTTACTGTGCATTATTAAACATTTATGGAGAAGCAGCTTCCAAGAAGACTTAGTTGAGCACAGAAGCAGCATTTTCATGTAAGGTTACCTCAGAGTCCAGATGTCATTCAGCTTGATTCATGTCTTGGAAGCTAACTGTGGCTGCAACATTTATAATTCACAGAAGGACGTGATAATTTTGTCTTGTCTGACTTTTTAAAAGTATATGAGAACTTTCTGTTATACTAGTTAGTGACAGCCACAGCTTTGGAAAGCCTTAACCCACCTCATTCCTCAGATGAGAGGCCAAGGCTAGGTTGTTCAATACTCACCTCAAATTTCTTTTCAGAGGTACTTTTTTCCCCTTTTCAGGTAAGGCCAGAGACTTTTGTCTGGATATGGTTTGAAGGATGTGTCAATGAGGGGTTTGTAGTCACAAACATTATTTTTAGCATGGTAAGGATGAGCTCCGCAGCACTCCTCCTCTTACAGCCAGAGGAGTCAGGTGCTGTCTCTGCAGGGCCATCCAGAACAGAAACCAAGCCTTAGGTACTCCTGGCTGTCTTCCAGATAAGTTTATTTCTATCCCTTAACAAAAACGGGAGCTCAGAAAGATGCACTTTTTAGGTCACTCTCCCAGCTACCATGGAAGGAAACCTGCCAGAGCAATTCAGAAAAAAAGGACAATTTTCAGCTTTAGAGAATTACCTCTCTTATCTAAATCACTTACACTGCTGCCTTCCAGCTCAGTGGGGACAGCAGATCCTGTCAGAGACGGAATGTTAGGTTTGGTCACCAGAAAGTGAGAGAAGGACAATTTTACTGCAAAGTGCAGCTTTCACCAATATATTGATCCTATTTCAGAAAACAAATACTAGAGCAAAATATCACTATGCTTAAATGAAAGCATAGCTTGAGGCATAAATCTTTGCTGTCTATACCTAGCAGGCATAACAGGTATTGGCTCAGTTACCTTGTTTTGAGAGGCAGTAAAGCCTTTCAAGGGGCTTTCATCCTGCAGTCAGCTAGAAGTAATTGAAATAGTTGCATTCAGCTTGAAGGTTGTGATGTTCAACCTGCAGATCTTGTATTGCATGATTCCCCCCTCAAAACCCTCGTGCCTTACTTTATACTTACTGCATTACTACACCATTCCTTAATGATGTTTGGTGCAGATGGACTCAGGAATGAAATAATTTCTGTATTAAAGGAAGGCCAAAGTGAGGGCTAATGGTCTGACCCTGTATATTAATTATTCACCCTACTCCTTATCACTATGTGAATACTCACAATTCTGATCTGCTCTAGGTTCCTGAGAAGCTGCCAATGCATTCCCTTTCTTTGTACAAAGTTTAGCTGTCTCTCGATAAGCTCCTGAATTCTATAATGTAACAGCAAGAACAAAATGTACTCTGGAAGATGGCCTAATGCAAAACTGTGGCACCGATTTTAAATCATAACGTTACTGCCTTTTTGAAACCTATTCCCATGCTAATGTGCATGTCAGCTGTGATAAAAACATTGAGCAACAAGCTCTGAACTATTTTGGTGCTTTGTTGAAGTGTTTGAACAATACTGCCATGCCAATTTAGCTACATTTTATAATGATTGGTGATTTGGGACAAATTATGTTGTAAACACAGCATGTCTGAACCAAACAAGTTCTTTTGAAGATATTCTAAAGGAAAACATACTTAAGCCTATTGTTATTGCTTTTAGTACAATCACTATGGAAACTATATAAAACTCACTTTTAATGTCCATTCCTTCTTAGATGCTTTGTGTTGCCTAAATGATACATGAATTGAGCATAATTGGTTTGGTATTTTAATGGTCAGTCATGGAACAGCATGTCCTTAGGAACACGCTATAACTGAGTTAATTGCTGCACTTACTGTACGTGAGCTGCAGGTTTATACCAGCTTTTTTACGGAAGGAGAAAAGAGCAGAACTTTCAAAACACCAATGGATGTTCTGGATTACGTATCCTGCAATTCACTGCAAAGTTTCAAAATTCCAGCCGAGAGAGCCTTGATCAGATTCACCCCTCTAGTAAACTCAGCTAAAATCAATGCAGTTATGGTAAAAAAGAACTTATTTCACTAGCTTCAGGACTAAGACATATTCCAAGGATGTTGTCTGAGACATAACCACAGTCATGGGTTATGTGACATGTGATGACCTGTTCCCAAGGACAGCATTTAAGTGCTTGCTGGAATGTGTCATATAAACTCTTTCCCAATATACTTTATGGGAGATGAGAGGTAAGGAACAGATACTATGCATAGACAATTCAGTCACCCTGTTCCTAAATCTGCCAAATTCCAGGTATCAGTGCTGTATTTTTAGTATACAGACTTGTGCACACACAGAAGATGCATTAACGATCCTTTAACAGTACATTACTGGAGTACACTAAATAGCCATATTCTTACCCAGGTTCAATGTTGCTTCTGGTGATTCCACCTCAGCTGGAGATTGGTTTGAACAAGGGCTACAAAGGCTGTCCACAGGGATGGTGCCAAGCTGCATTTCTCCCTCATCCCCGTCCCCAACAGTCGTGACTATGCACTTCACAAGCTCCTCACATCATCTACCAGCGACTGCAGAAGATGACCTGAGAATCCTCATTTGCTCTGCCAGCATCAGACTGTGACTAGACCCATGCTGTGGGCTCCCAGCTCCCCCTCAGAGGCCATGCCATTCATCAGGTGTCAATTGTTTCTTGATTCTTGCTTCCAGCTGCAGTTTTACCCTTCCATTCAGTGAAAGAAGCTGCAGCAAGGCAGAGACATCCCAGTGAGATGCTTGAATATGTGACCACTGAAAGAAACCTAAAGCTACCTGTGGATACCACCATGGCAGACTGCAGAGGTCAAGTGAAGAATCCCCATGTGAGCCTCATGACAAAGATATGTGTCCAAAAACCAAAGTGACATCACATATGAGACATTCATTCCCCTATTTCTCTAACCTTTAGATGTGTGGTTTTCTTATCATTACATCATGGGACAGCAGTGACTTTGGCAATGCAGTGTTGGAGCTATCCCAGCAGAAGCAAAGACAGAATCTTCAAAATCCCTCTTTAAGGTAAAAATTGCAGTTCAAGGGAAATGAATAGTGATAGAAGACACATAGTCGAAAACAAAATTTAAAAATACCTATAAATGCATTTCAGCTGGCTTCTTTTATGTAAATGTTTGAAATTTAAATTTGAATGCATAGCCATCTGTCTCAAGGATAAGTTCAGCATAAGCTCTTATTCCAATTTACATACATCTTGGTTTGCAAAATGTCTCCCAAAACTCATGCTAAGTACCGTGCAGAGAAAATAATGCATTTATCTTCCAAGAATACAGTAACCCCTTGATGTCCATTTTGACAAAAGACCTAAAGAAAGTACTTCAGGCAGTTCACTGTTCAAACTGTTGCATATTTCTAAGTTCCTCACCTTGAATCAGTTTCTCTGGGAGCAGTAAAGGTCAAACTGTCTAGTGACGAAATCCTGGCTCTCACATCACTTCTCCCTGCAGCTGCATCACATCCTCTTTGTTCTCCTTGTTCTTTCAGGAGATCAGCAAGTAATTCATCTCATACATGTTGTTACCAGGAGCTGTTTTTAGTGGAGAGGGTGCAGTTACCTATTCTTCTCAATCTAAAAAGAGAAAAATTGAGACTTCAGCAAAGAAAGCTTCAACAGCCTTTTCTTCACCATATGCAATAGTTGAAGGAGATGAATAAATACCATCCAGTGCATATACATATACTCTTTATGAAAAAGCATTTATTTTATGGAGTATTTAATGCAAAATCTTCACCCTGCTAGAGAAACAATCACACAGTTGACACAAATTGCTGCTGTTAAGTCACCATCAGGTGACCACACAGGCCAACCAACTGTAGTAGACCTAGTAATTTTATTCCTTGCTCATGAGAAAAAGGCTTCAAATTGCTCTCTCAATTCCCATTTATGGTCTTATCCACAAAGCACTGCAAAAAATTTGTCCAAAGGTAGGTTTATCCCAGAAGCTGAGAAATCTGCACACTGGGGACAGATACTGCCTGAACCAGAGTTTCATGTGATTTGCTGCTCTGTGTTCCATATGCATAATTACAGCTCTTAGAAGAACACTGGGAATGTGAAGTATAACCCCACAGAAAGGGACTGAAAAGCCTATTCAGTCCTCAGAAGAAAAAGATGCCCTAAATTTTGCCTATGTGCTTTCCTGAAAAGTCCATGTTCATATCATGCTTCTGTTCAGACTGAAAATACAGGTACTCATGTCCTGAGGCAATTGCAGCAGAAGAACATAAACTCTATTGGATGTGAGAAGCACCTTCCTTGCCACCTATCTTTAGCCTCTATAGAGTGCAACCTAAGCTACAGAGCCTAATTTCAGGAAATATTCAGCCAAAATTCCTGAACTTTTATTTCCATACCCTATTTGCTTTTAAACAACTCTACGTCCTGCACAACATTTCATCTTTGTCCTGCAGACGGTTGCAGATCACTTGCACTGCCTATTTTTGCATGTTGTCTTCTCCCTTGTTAGTCTCTCCATTGTGACCTCCCCGTACTCGAGAGTTTGGCCAGAGAAGCACAGCCACATGAAGGAAAGTGTTTGTCATTCACTGTCTTTTGGCAAGAATAATCAAACCATCCTCTTCCATGGTATGATTTTGCAGCAGATTGTTTGCCTGGGCAGTCACTAAAATCAGGAGTGATTGAATTTGTAAGGCTTCAGTGGTAAATCTACATTAGCAAACAATTTTGCCCAGGAGGGAAGGATGAGTAGAAGGAAGCAGCTGGAACTATGACATAGGCAGTTCAAGGTTTTACAGCAGACTGACTTCCTGAGCCAAATATTGCCAGTATGCATCTGTCTGGAACAAAACTTGCTTGAGACTCTAATGCTCTCATGATGAGTGGAAGGGCATGGGTGTGCACCTGGAGCAGAGTCTCCTATCCAGTTTCCTCTGAAAGGAACCCAGTCTTACATCCACCAAACTCTTCACAGTCTGAAGCAACACATGCTGAACTTCATGCGGTGCAGTGAGGTAGGTTTGGTACACATCATGGGAAGGGAAGGGACACATGTTTTAGGCTGATATCAAATTGCTCCATAATGAAAAGAAAAAAAAAAAAAGCTCTCTTTGGTCCCCGACATTTCCTTTCCCCAGTTTTGAATACCTGAAAGAACAAAGTGAGGAAATGGCAGCACAGAAGATATGCATAACGAGCATTCTCAAATGAAAGGCTTGATCTATAGGTACATGAAGCTTTCTGTAAATATGGACAGGTGAAATTTGATGTAATGGGCTAAAATTGGCTCTGAGGTCAGTATGGGGATTTTGTGGCAAAACATTTGAGCTTGCCCATACATGATCAAATGACCATTCTCTTCCTTTGTGGGGTATTAGCAGCCAGCATACAGAAGGATCTGTTCGCATTTTCTACCTGTCATCAAAAACCTGACCACAGAATATGAGTCCAGCATATAACAATACCATCTTTTCCAATACGGTCCAGTCCTGCACTATATTTGGGTCAAGATCCAAATTTCTGTGCTAAATTCCATTCCTATTACAGGAAAAATGAAAATCCAGAATAAAGTCAACAACTCTGGGGATAGAGGGAGGGGAAAGTATGAATTTTTATCTTAATTTTGCAGCTGAGATTAAAGTCAAGCCTTCATTGTCCAAGATTGTGAAGGGCAGGGTAATTAATCCTTGCTGTGAAAGCTATCATTTTGTTATCGTGAAATCAATACATTGGCTCTTATCTTGCTTCTGACACTGACACTTAACCCCTTCATGTGTCTTTCCTGGTGTTTTATTCTATTTCATGAGATAGAATTCTGCTCACTTTAAATTTCAACTGAGGGTTCAAGTGCCTCGAGGGGAAACCATTCATGTCTCCTCCTGAAAGACCATGGGCATAACTGTTGTTTTTGATGGATTGCAGCAGGATCAAGAATTTTCCACAGGAGTTGCTTTTGCTTCTTGATGGAAATAAATGAGCTCAAAGCGTGTCTTTTCCAGTGCTGCATTTGAAAACAAGAGGAAGATTTGTCATGTCAAGTGCAGCTGAAATACAGAACACACCCTTAGAATCAACTTGTTCTAAACCACCTACTGCATAGTCGATACAAAGCATTCCTTTATCGTGCTGTTTGCGTGTAAGGGTATACTTAGACTTGAATGACTGGGTAACAAGGAGACCATATGCTGCTCCAACTATGTCAATGGTGCTTTTCTTAATTTTTGAAATCTGCTGCCAGCACTATCTTTCACTGCCATAAAATATTAGAAGATTTACAGATGACTCCATGCCCACTTACTTCATCACTGGTCTGGTACGAAAATAGCCTGCCATTGTGTGGTCCCAGGCCAGCCTGTCCTGGCCAAAATGCATCCAGCCTTTTTGACTCCAATGTTTGCATGTGACCCCGGGTAAGCCTCTTGTGCAGGTCTCCTCCCTGGGTGCTCCCACCCAAGTCTCAAGGTCACTGTCAGCCATCAACACATTCTCCCCAGGTGCCCCACCATTCCCCTGTTAGCTTCCAGGGGCAAATGGCAACAGGGCAGTGGACACAAGCTTTGCTGGTAAAGTCTAAATTACAGTGCTCAGGTCACTGATTTAGTCACTATGAAAAGCGCTCCAGTTCTAAGAGACATCCCCTGCAATGGCTTTGAGCTGAGGGCAACCCTGCACAGTCCCCTCACAGGCAGGAGGGTGCCAGCACGCTGGTGTGGTGGACTGGGGAGCTGCAAGGCTGAACTGAAATGCTGCAAGAAAGAAGATGGGATGTACCTCCCAAAATACCAAAATAAGATGTTCTCAGGTCCCATGGTCATGGAGAGCTGATTGTAAACAGCAGAGGCTGATGAGGTTTCTGGGACTCCTTAGGCATGTGGTAAATAGGCAGAAATCAACAAACCTATTTGCATTCCTGCTGCAAAGCAAGTTTTGAACCTGTCTCTCTAAAGGGAAAAAGCTAATGAGCTCCCATGCCTCCTGTGTCACTGAAGTTAGAATTATGACAATATCTATACCCAGCGCTAAGTGCACAATAATTATTTCCAGATGTATGTAAACGTGGCTGATTTTTTCCACATTAATCTTTCACAGAGTCTACATACATCGTAGAACTCAGATGTTTACTCAGCATTCAGATAAAACATAAAGGGATTAAAATAACCTATCTGGTCTGTTAAGCTTCCTTAAAAGGCAGCTGATGGTATCTGCCTAACACCATAACTTGATTTTATTACTGAAATTCTGGGGATTTATGTAACTGTCCTGCTTTTTTCCAAGGTCTACATTTTTGTCCAACTAATTCAATTCCCAGTGTCCCTGTATAATTATGTGAAAATAAGCACTAAATTTTGATGCCCATGATGCTACTTGAGTTTTCTATTATACCATGGACAATATTAGTGATGCTGGGAGAATCCCCACAACATTTTCTTCCTGGCCTAACTCCTGATAGATAGCTTTGGATTAAATAGATGAGTCTCTTGTTCTTGCTATATGGCAGTGTTAAATTACAGTAAATATAGAAAACTTGGTTCACCTTTGAAAAACAGAAGTGGTGCAAGAGATGTTCACTGCACCAGCCCAGCTGACTGAGCCACAAGAGTCAATGGCCAGCTCACATCTTGCCTTGCCAACAAAAGCTGCCCATGAAATGTGCTGTGCCCACGTCCTGTAGGGACCTGACACCGTTCCTCACTTACCATGCCAGTCATTCCTCCTCATCTACCTGGAGAAAGGCTCTTATCCTCATGCCTCCATGCAAACATTTTCTAGTCATAGGAGATTTGATCAAGGGCAGCTATGCCATTGGGAGTTCCCTAGTCATATGCTTTGCAAATATATGGAAATGTCTTTTAGCAAGTAGTCAAGGCAGAGAAAAAAAACATCAGAGATGGAGTAATCTCCAGCCATTCCTGTGTCTACAGTATGTGTTTAGTTGTTTTGATGTCTGAATACAGAGGAAAGATGCTTAATGGGGTTGTAAGGTACTTCCCTGCAGGCATACCCCCAGCTTGCACTGGCCCTTCAACAACTGCCAATAAATGATGGCTTTTAAACACTAGATGTGATATCTTGTTTGATTGCTTGGTGATTTCTTGAACCCCTGTAATTTGAAAGTTATACATAGTGCTTATTTTCAGAGGTGAACCTGACCTTTACAATCTGAGCTGGATTTCAGTTTCCTCTTCACCTCTGGGGAAGTCCAATAGTTTAAGATTTTGGTGTCAGCTGTAAACAAGGTGTCATGGTCAGGTGTGTCATTCACATGAAGGCCTGTGTTCAAATATTGAAACATTTCCCTTGGGAGTCTTCAGATCTGGTACAACAATAAAACAGTAAAAGAACATATATCATCTAAATCAAGGTTCCTTACAAAATACAGACTGTCCTGTGACTTTTCCTCGTGTGACTAATCAGACTGATGTCTATGAGTTTATTCACATAGAGATCATCCCTGTTTGTTAGCATCAGCAGATTCTGACTAATGCTTGGTTCAGTTCATCTTTATAGATCCAGCTCAACCAAAGAAATGTCTACATTTAACTGATCACCAAATTGCTTTATCTTCTTTGAGTAACACTTATAATGGGTTATGAATGACATAAATAATGAACATGGAAAGAGACATTTGATTTTCCACAGCTTTCATTGAATCATACATGTTATCAGTCTAATAGTTAATAACCAAACCACAATATTGCTTACCAGACAATCTTTTGTGCACGCTTTTTTAGGAGAGGCAGTAACTAGATACCATCACTTTTTGTTGTTTGACTACTCCCTATCCTGTGAAGTTCAAGAAGTTCAACAGACAGTAGTTCAAACAGCTCCTCAATGAGTTATAAGCAAGAATACGTAGATTATGCAACCATTGTTATTCTAATTTTCCTGTCTTAGCGGAGATTTACCTTTGTAATTTCTCCGATCAATAAGTGATGTTTCCCTGAGCATTTCTCTGGGAAAACAAAACCAAAACAATTGCTGGTTTTTATTTTGATAAACAGCATCCCCCAGGGCCATTGGAGGGGCTCTGAACAGCTGCAGGCAGGAGCTGCTCTCTGCTCAGGTCTCTCTCGATGGCCCTGGGGGACTTGCCAGTGTCCTTTCCCCAGCAGCAGTAACATTACCATCTCTGGCAAGACCACCCCCTTGGAAGGATCCAGTCATAGATAAGGAGCTATTTTTCCCTTCCTTCTTTCTCCCATCTTTTTTAACCAAGGTCAACACTTCAAAGTAACCAATTTTAACTCATTTTTTGTGTGATTCATACCTCACTTTTAGTACTGTTACAGCTTTTGTGAGTGCATCTCAGTCAGACCCAACACAGTGAGTTTGCATCAACTACTAAATACGCAAAAGAGAAATCACTAGTCAGATGTTCCTCCACCTGCAAAATCTTCAGTATGTCTTCAAAAACCTGCTATACTCTTTCCCTGTATTATAATTGGCTCTGTTCCATAAATATGTTTGCTGCCCTGATAAACACTGGGAAATTGAGTTTATTGGGATGTATCGGGTATCTCAGATCTTTCTCTGCAGCAAAGCTCTCAAAAGTATCTCAGCCATTATTATTAACTTATACTGAATAATCAGAGAGGTAAAAAAGTCAAACTGTCACGTAGCTAAAATGTCTCACAAAGTCTCACTCTCTCAGAGACTCCACAAAAAAAATTAAATCAATCCATATTGCTTTTCTTTTATTTCCAGACCACCCACTTGCTCTTTGTACTGGATTTCAATTACTTCTGTTATCAACACTAATTCATTATAGACTACCTAAAGAAAAGTCAACATTTATAGAAGGCCATATTTTCCAACTTATGAAGGGAAAGATTTCTTCTCATGTTTATAGAGTTATATTTCTCTTCAGCGTATCAAATTATTTTAGGGACTCCAACTAATGAAAAGTTGGGGACAGGATAAAAATAAACCTTGATGGGTTTTGCTGCAACCAGCTACTAAGCAGTTTGAGTTCTGTGGGCTTTTTCTCCTCTTGTCAGCTTCTAGTCTGCATCATGAATCTGAAACATATGAGTAAATACTCAAAAAATTCCACTGTGGTCTTTGATGTTTGCAATTCAGGAGAATGTTCAGCTTTTCAACTCAGTGTCTTGGGGGTGGTCTCTTACCCAAGGTAAATGTAGGAAACACTCTCCATTTCTAAGGTAAAATAATGGATTAACATTATGGGGGAAGGCTCGTATTTTCCTTGTATTCCTTTTAAACTCCGTTTACATGGTATTTGGTTCAAGGTGGTAGATCTCTGATCACAGCATTCCTGCTATGGAGCTGTGGATTATACAGGGCAAGGCAAAAAAAAGAAAAAAAAAAAAGATAAGACTTTTTCAGGACTTTTTATTCACAGTGTTATCTCATCACCCAAGTTAAGGTATGATATTTTTTTCTCAGTAGGAGGCTCTGGTACATCGATAAGAAAACACTCAGAGAACAGGAATTGCACTTGTGCTCATGTATGACTGACCTCTGTTCCTTGAACTTTGCCTTCAAATAATTTAAACAAGCAGCATTGCCAAGAGGCCAAAGCCATTTTTCCTGCATAGTAACCATTATCGTGGAGTGCAATAGACTTATGGGATTAACTTGTCTAAATTGATGGGGAAGACTTTCAGATGGCTG
This sequence comes from Actenoides lindsayi, assembly GCA_025331215.1. NCBI lineage: Eukaryota > Metazoa > Chordata > Aves > Coraciiformes > Alcedinidae > Actenoides > Actenoides lindsayi. The sequence continues at coordinate 51,818 of WTSP01022303.1, read as the reverse complement.
AAGCTCCCCTTAAGCCGTTAGAGCAATGACAATTTATACTGGTGAAGGATTTGTCCTTAACTGTGTGATGAATCAGTGTTTTACTACAACTGTGTTTTCTTTCTTTTCTTAATCAGAAGCAAGTAAAGAGAACTGATTGTACATGAAAGCAGAAAGAAATGGAAAGTCAAGTCTTCCACCACAAAGCGTACAGTGACACTCAATAATCCTGATGTCAAAAGACTTCCCCCAGGATTATGGTTGGCTGTGTTCCCAAATGCCTCACTTGTCCATTCCAGGCAAGCTGTGGAGGGCTTAAGTTGTTATGGTGTGGATATCTGTCTACTAAGAATCAAGGTAAAACCACAAGTTCCTTTTTCATCGGCTGATTGATACTAAAGACAGAACTCTAATCAAATGGTAACAATATTTAGCTACAAGCCACTTGGGATGATATTTGAACCAGCAACCTCATGGTACAAATAACATTCAACATCCCCTCTGTGTTCTCCTGTAATTGGCCAGGAAGGCTGAAGGAACCTGTTTCCCACAGACACATAATCACATCCAGGAAACACACAGCCCAGAGCAAACAACACAATGTTTTGCCACATTTGTCTTCTGACAGACTGCTTCCTCTGGCCAGGACCGGAGCTGGTCAAGACAGAATGCCGAGGGAAACTCTGTGAGCCTGCACACACTGTTAAATACAATGCCTGCTGCATTTCTCTGGTGAATCCCTTTCGTTCCAGCTGGGGCAGCAGGGTATGGCTTTCAGTTCTCCTCTCTGGTTTCTAACTCCCATATGATTTCACTACCAGTTAAGCAAGTGAATCTCTCCAGGACAGCACTGCTGGCATCATAAAAAGCCTCATGGGTGAGGAAGCAGTGGCATCCTCTTTAGAGCTATTGGGGCACAAAGCTGCAGGTCTGGCCTATTGAACATGGCATTTTCCAGAGACCTCATAGGAGCTTTAGGTGACCAAATCCCCTGTGCAGTCTGTAGACACAGAGGCATTGCTAAATTCCTTATGCTGTCTTGAAGCAATTCATCGCCCTCTTTCTGTGAAACTACTGAGTGATTGCAAGGAATGCAGAAAAAAAAATTCAGCAAAAGATTGGGCAAACAACCACTTAGTAAAGGTGTTGAAAAATGTTTTCTGCAGAGTCTTAAGTCTTTGTTAACTATTCAAATGTGACTTTGAAAAAATGAGTTAATCTGCCAATTTATTTAATAACATTGGGTAAACAAAGGCAAAACCCCCCTCAGTCTTACATTTCAGCCTCTAATTTTTGCTGTCTTTCTTCTTCCTATGGCAGTCTTCTGTAACTCTACAGTAGTTTCTCTGTCTCTTGATGGTTAAAGTAGCGTAATCCTGCACACGAGATGGGCAGGCTGTTTATCTGCCAGGTGAAACAGTTCCTCAGGTTACACTGCCAGTTGTGAGCCTGGTTCTTGGGTCGCACTGACCAGTAAAGCCTCACTTAGGCAGCAGAACCATCCTTGGTTTGGATCACAACAGAATAGACTCAACAGTGTTACATCATACACACAAAAATACTAATTTCAAAATCATATATTCATGTTATTGTCAGAACAGTGATTTTTAGGATGCTTTATTTTCTTCAGGGCTTCACAAAGGTTTAGTTCCTACCATGTCCTATCCTACTGATACTGGACAGTGTTCATGTTGAAATCCTTTGCCAGGCTAAGGCATTTCAATAATTTCCTCCCCAGGTTTTTATTTCTACTTCTCGCCCTTATCTTGCCTCTGTGAAATAGGATTTGGAGCTCTTATCTGTTACCCAACACCAAGAACCACGATGACGCTGCATAGGTGTTCAGACCAAGCCCTCCCTGTCTCTGCGGAGGGCACCACGGGACACCTGTGCCCTTTATCTCCTCTAGCAACTCCACAGCCATCACATCACCTGGCCTGGGCAACTTGCATGCCCCACGGCTGGGCCTGCCTCCCAGGGAACAGCAGGGAACACTCCCCCCCAGTCTCCCCCTTACAGCAGCTCTATGTTTTTATGACCCTGCAATATCATCAGAAAGGAGGATACTCTATGAAGTACAAATTGTAAAGAGTCACTCTCAAGAGGGAGAGATATGAATCAATTTTAGCAAGAGCTTTTAGTTGAGGTTCTCCAGCTCTGAAATGAAGAGAAATGGGATCAAGCCTACCCCAATGTTTTGCTCTGCTTAAATGCCACCCTACAGAAACAGGTATAAAAAAAGAAACAAAAAGCATGCTAGAGAACTGCTTAAGATGTAGTTGATAAATAGGTTTGAGGTCTCACCAATTCCATTTGACTCTTCTTTGATCCCATATTAGTTCACTTACATTGTAGCTATGCAAATTCTGTCTGGGATGAAAATAGATGGTAATGGAATACGAAAAACTAAGACATGTGATCATCTGGTTTATATCTTCTGGGCTAAAATCTTCAGATCTACTTAGGATAAAGCTTATTCTAATTTCAAAGATCCCCTTCAAGAAGACACACAGTAATATATTACAGCCACAGTCCTAAGAATAAGAGTCCACTGCCTTGCTGGAATTTTAATTGGCAATTGGGTAATGGTCCAGACTGCAGGTCTCCAGGAGACGGAGTTATACAAGTGAAATTTGGCTCACTAATACATACTGAAACCTGCTGTACACTTTATTAAAGTGTACTGGCATTTATGCCTTTAGAACCACAACATCAGCCCAGTTGCCTCCAAACTGACACTTTGCTAGGGAACAGCTAGCAAGAAAAAAAGAAATCAGATACAAGAAACCAAGTGCAATGAAGAATAATAATTCTCTATGTAGTCTCTCACTATGGAGTCATCATCACTTAAAACAGGAAAAAATCCCAGCCAGTCCTAAATACAAGTGATTGACAATGTCTAAACAAAGTTGTCCAGACCAAACATGTCGCAGTCTTGTTTTCAGCTTAGCCTTTTTTGATTTAGAAGCCAAATTAATTTGTAAATGAGTGGCCTGTTTTTATCTATCACCCTTCCAAAATACAAATCATGGCATGCAAAGATAATTTCAGCCTACTCACCAACCCAGTTATTTCCAGTCATTCATCAAAGCAATAATATTGCTCTTTAGACAGGGTTAGAAAAAAGTTTTAAAAGCAGTACATTAGCTTCACACATCATTAACTATCGAGTGCCTCAGGCCCTACATCATATGCTTGATGAAATGGCACTCGTGCTGTCCCATATACCAGAAAAGCAAGGCATTAAATATTACCTTTTTTGAGGGAATCTGAGGCATAGTTGACAAGGTCATGTGTATTGATATAGTCTATCTGGATTTCTGCAAGGCATTTGATTTAGGAGCAGGTGATATTTGGTTTTAAAGTATTTTACGCAGAAATAACAGAGTACATAGTGAAATAACTAAAAACTGCCTCATTGGTGAATCTCATCACATCTTAGTGGATATGTACCTGTCACTGAGACCATTCCAGTCTGGTCCATAGAGACCAGTCCCTGAGCCAACACTAAGAGTTTACCAATCATTCAGAAACATGAAATATTTGTTGGTGGCATTCACTGTAGATCAAAATAAAAATGGTAGACTAGCAGACTGCGGAGGCAGAGTGATCTGAATTGCAAGGTACGATGGTCACCATCCAACCTACACCTAGGACTCAGGCCCAGAGATGATAGCCATGGACTGGGAGACTCAAACTTGTGGTAACATGACTCACGTATTGTTGAAAGTAACTCTCAGTATTACTACTAAAGGCTTAACTGCCATGAACCTTAGACAAATACAAAAAGAAATAATGAAAGGAGGCAGCAAAGGGAACCTGCTCCTATGTACAGCTTTAGGAAAGCTGCTGTGAAGAAATTCATTCTTTCCCTGTGCTTGTATACTGTGAAGGATGTGGGAATACAAGAGGGAGCACGAGGTCACAAAAATGTTTTGAACTTATCCAGCTTCTCAAAGACGTGTGACACACCATATAAAAGATTTATGATAGTATGGGGAGAAAGAGAGTGCAGGTTTACTCATGATGGAAAAGACTTTAAAGTTTGAGCATTGAGCTTAAATATATGAGATTGTTTATACTTTGAAAGAGCCTGTAAGGGGAATAGGGAACTTATTAGCAATGCAATGATATCCTCAGACATGGGTAGCAAGTGGTATTTTGAGATGTCCTAGGGCATTCATCCAGGTCCCTAGATGCTGGTACAGAGGACTCTGGTGTCCTGCAGCCCCAGCAATCAGAGACTGATCAGCCATCTACCTGTCCCTAATTCCCAAGGGCATGTCTGGTGGGATCTCACCCTAGCAGGGTTCAACATAAGATCAGACACTGCTCTAGATGAGGAGGCTAATCTACTTTGAGAAGAACTCCAGTGGGTGGACATGAGGGCTGGAGGGCCAGTGCGCTCACCCATAGCCTCTCTCCTGCATGGCCAAGACTCCCTCTGTTACAGATCCTCTCCCTCTGCCCAGCTTGGACATACTCACCCTGTTACTGGAATTCCCAGTGCTACACTAAAACAGTGGTCAAAATCAAACCCAAAGGTTCAGGACCTCTTCTGGCCTCCTGTAGGGCCCAGGAAAGTGTTTCTGTGGTGCATGATGACTGAGATACTCGTTAAGGTGGCCCAAACATTGACCAGGGTCCCACCACATTGGGCACAGTAGAGCACGTACTGAAAATGCCACAAATATGGCTTGGTATGTCTGACTTCTGCTCACTCCTAGGGATGTGATAAAGCAGCACTGGCAGATAAACCCTGCGGTACATCTTACTTCTCTGCTCAGAGTGCAGTTGTGTTAGATTTGGGATCAGAATGGAATTTTCTTCAGCTTACACTGATAAGGATCACTGATCTCATGTGCTTTCACCCTAGGGCATGCAATTTAATCTTTAAGGCCTCAAAAACTTCAGTCTAAAATCTTTGAATTATTATGAAAACAAATAGGTGAAAATTTGGAAGTTCCTTATACAGAGTCATAAACTGTCGAGCTACTTTTTCTTCCTCACCTTAGTCTCTATGGAGTAATAACTGAGTTGATACAGGAGAGGCAAAATGTGATTCACAGTTTAAAACTATAAAGAGAATAATGTCAACCATGAAAAATGTGAGCACCTGAGTGTCCAGGATATGAAGCAAATAAATAAATACACACTTCTGAATTTTCAGCAGTGAGGACACTGGTTATAGAAAGGACATATCAGGAGAGTTTTAGTACATCTGGAGAACTATCTATTAAATATGGACATTTTCACACGCGCAGAAGGGGATCTACTCAGAGCAGCAGGACCATCAGTAGATGTAAAGCCAAGACTTCACCAGAACAAATGCTAAGCTTGTAAGGTTCAGATCTAAAAGGAGACCTTTCCTTCGTGTATTCAGAAATGCGTAAACACAGAGGCTTGTAAGAGAAATCATCTTGTAGCAGAACCATCTAGAATTTTAGAATAACCAATTCCATCTCTCTGGGTGCATTTTTATGTCAACCACTAACTGCTCAATTCAAAACCACTGACATCGGTATAAATCTAATCACCACAATGCAAAGAGTAGGCACAATCTGGATTCCTCTTCTTTCTCCATAGGCTTTTTATTTCTTGTATTCTGCCATTTTCCTTTGGCCCCATAGCCCTGTTGGCACAAAAGAAAATATCTGTTAATCATATTGCAGTATTGCTAAAGAAACCCAGTCATGGATTAGGATCTGATTGCACCAGGCTCTGTATAATGAAATGTTGATACCTAAATTAAGCTTTTGGTTAGAAGCTATTTACAATCTTAACTGTAAAAGGATTAGCTTCACCTAAATGACACGGAACAGTGTGAGAGGTATGTCTGTGCATTTGTCCCATTGTTATAGCATCGAGGACATTTGAGTATTTGAAAAGGCCTATGAATGCATGCCGTAATCTGGGCATTACACTGCCTTGTAACACAGATGGGCCATGGGACAAGCCCCACAGCACACCCAAGGCATGTGATTTTCTTACAGGCAAATCCTGTTTGCATAGTTTCCTTCTTTTATTTTAGGTTTAGAACAACTGCTCTTCAGAAAAATATTCCTTTCTGCCTCCCTTTTAAATTCTTTTGGGTATGAATTACCTGGTATGCTCCCCACAGCTCACTGCCTACACTGGAATGCCATGCAGGAGCCAAAGAGATTCTCTTAAATGCCATGTGAACTGCCCCAGTGTTATATTTCCCCCAAAAAATAGCCTTGCATCCTGAAAAGCACACTGATCCCCAGCTCTGGGGTCTTTTTGGTAGAACAAAGTAGAACACAATATGTGTTTTGAGAGGGAAGGAAGAAAGAGAAATTTCAATACTTAATATATAATTTTCAAAACATTCATAAAAAATGTGTTTTCATCACAACATGCAATGTGAATTTTAATGCATGAAAAGTGCATTTTCCTAAAGGTTTTCTCTTTATAGTTCCTGGCTTCTTTGAGATGCTGACAGAGCAATAGATGGCAAACCTTGTGGTCTTGCTTTGCATCAGTGGAATTTAGGGCACGCTGCAGACATTGAACTATCCAGTTGAGGGGATATCCAAAGTCGACTGCCTCAACATTAAACTGTGAAATGATGACTGTAAAATATACAATGCAATGCTGGTAACCTTCAACAATACTTGTAACCCTCAACACTCGGCCTTGTGGTTCAAATCTGCTCATGTAAGAGTAGAAAGGACTTGAAAATAGGGAAGAAGACCTCATTATAGGAGGGACTACTGCTATAATTATAATAACTGTAAGGATTTCCAGAAACCATGAAACTCCACTTTAAAACTAGCAGCTGAGACTATGAGTTTACCAAAACCAGGCACATGTCAGCATTCCCCAAAACTAATACATCAGGCATGGGCTGCCCGAGGAAAACTCATGGCTCTTCTTCTGAAGAGTTTCAGGTGTCCATGAAACCAGAGAACAAAGGCAGCAAAGATGTACCAGACACAAACAGATGCAGTATGTCATCTGGTAAAAACGCTGATAGAAAGCTTTAGGATTAAGGGCTACCTGAGATTGATTTGTGAATGTCAATGTATTTCTACAGTCAGGTTTTTTTTAGTTGATGTTGATTGTGAAATAGCTCCAGGCTGTTCTATAATACCCAAGAAATGCCAAGAAAAATTACACAACCCAGTACTATGTCAGTAAGAGAGACTCATGGAAACTCTGATAATTTTCTGTTCCCATGAAAGAGACAAAGAAGGAGGATAGAAAGGAAAAAAAATGTTCCCTGGTAAGATAGTGACTAGCTGCCAGATCACCCAGGCAGGGTCTTTGCTGAAGCTGGCTGAGGGGGACAGCATTAACCCAAAAAGCCACTGCAGGTTTTGAGGAAAATGGGGCTGGATATTCAGGTAACCTAGTTTGTCTAGATCCTTACTGATCTCAGGCTGTTGTAATAAAAACCTGCTTTAGAAACACTTGTGTCACAAAAGCTAAAAATCTTAAACAAGTGTGTACATGAAAGTGGGCACACAGGAATGATAAGGGAGAATGTTGGAAAGGTCCGAGAGAAAGTCCATATTGGTGTCTGCTGGGACAAAGAAAGGTAGCACAAGAAAGGGTAGGTCCATAGTTCAGGCCCCAGACACAGCAGCCTGGATGAGTTTCCGTCACGGGTTGAACAGATGAGGAACTTTTCTGGGTAAATATATTCCCCTATTTGATCCGTCTCATGCTAAGTTTGTACGTTCTGCATCAGAACATCTAGATCCCACATCATCTTCTTATCCCAAGAGGAACATCTTACAGGACTCATTACCAGTTAGGCAGCTGGGTCAAAAGACAAATGTTATAATACTGAGGTTCTGAGTAAGCTTTTCAAGTATTGTATGCCTATCCCATATGCCACACTGTCACACTAACTGCCCCTCCCTTGCCATCTGCCTGTATGTTCTTAGGCTTCAAACTCCCTTTACCTGCTAACAGAAATAAATTCATTAAATAATTGAACAATTCCCACTATAAAGTTTTATTCAACCATTTTCTATTTGATTTTAAACAAAATCAGACTGAAAAGTAGCATAAAAGTGTTAGCCTCAATGCAAAACGCTCTACACTTGAAATAGAGCCCATTGAGAAGTATTTGTGATGACAAAGATGCACCTTCATCTCTAAAGCTTTTTAGCAGGATGCAGATATTTTCCAAACGAATTCTCCAGGACAGTTCTATTTAGGTTAATTTCCAGTGTGCCCAACAGCCCTGTAACTAGGCACCATTAACAAAACAAATCTAGGAGAGTTAATTCTTTTTTCTTATGTAAATAGTTATAAGGAGAATGTACTCCTCTGACAAATGTTTGGAAATTTCTGTTCTTGTGATGTTAACAGATTGCAGAAAAAAAACCCCAAAACAAACCCAAACCAACCGATTTTCTTTTTTTTATCATAGAAATCAACTTAATTTGCTAGGAAACAGATTACAGTTTTGGATAAAACCCCACTGATTGGGCCAGCAAGGCTAGCATAACGAAAGAGGCTTTCAGCCTTGCTTAGAAGGGAGGGGGGATTAACAGTGAATGATGACCTGTTTTTCAGAGCTGTTGATTGGCATCTACAAGATTCACTGGCCACTTCTGAAAAAAGCCCTTCACAAGGAGGTGGGAGGATAGAAGAAGGGGGTTGCTAAGCAAATGTCAACTGTAGGAAATGTCAAAATGAGGGACTGCTTAAAAACATTGCCCCAGATGTCAAGCCTACATAGTGTGAGAGTGAGCAAAGAATTAAAACTAAAACTCATGGCCTCACCTCCACAGTGCTGCATCCACTGATCTCAGCCCTTCTGGGAGAAACATAGCTTAGCACAAGGATTTGGCTATTAAAACACCCCTGGTTTCTGAAGTGGGAAGGAGGTGAGTCCAGTATTTAGTTCACTTCGGAGTGAGGTGCTTTGTAGGAAATCAATCACTGTGAAATTCCAGGTGGGGAAAAGGATTTTTCATGCTAAAGGGTATAAGACTATCTTGACACCTGGGTGACATGTTCTGGAAATTTACCAAGCAGCAGATTCCTGCCCCAGGTGAGAAGACAAATTTCAGCAAGTAATCCATAATATATGCCATGAACAGTGAGAGAAAGAAACATTTGTAAGGGGTTAATTGTATGGGATGATGTTACAGTGCTATGCCTAAAGGCAAGGGTAGGCTTCCAGCTCACTAACAAGCATGGAGGGGCTTTCACTATGCAGCCATGCTCCAGAGTGGAAACAGGGATGAAAACAGTTAAGGAGATTATCAACAGAGAAATAAGGAAGTTTGGCAAAATACATCCTGCAGTACTTTTCATGTATTTCTACAAAATATCACAATGGGTTACATATTCTGCAAATTCATCTAGGGTCAGTTTTCTGTTCAGTAGCAGGACTGTGACAAAGACTGAAATTTTCATCCTCAGACTCTACACATGTGTTTTGTTCACCAGATAACTCAGAAGTGTATTTCCAAATTTATGAGAAGCATCCACTTTCTGCTGTCTAAGAAGAAGGAATAAAACTTTCAGTCTTCTACATGTTTTCTGTTAGAACATTTTAAAGTTAGAAATTCTCTTCTAATTTAAAATCGCATTTCATTTCCACTATTTATTTTAGATCCTAGAAATCTTTGGAAAATCACAACTACAATGTATAATATAAAGTGGAATGTGCTTCCATGATGTGGGGTTTTGGTTAACAAACACTACAGCTGGGTTTTTTTTTTTCCCCTTGGAGGATGAAGTGCTCCTAAAATCCACTTGAAAAGTTCTCAGCTGAGAGCAATATTGGACTCAAGAAATCATCAGCATACATTGCATTTGTTAGCAGGACATGATGTAAAATTCTCTAAGAAGAGCTCCTAGAGAGTGATAATGGACAGCTCTGCACAGCTGTCTCTCCAGTGCCAGTGGCATCTCCATTAGGTTGGGAAGGCACTTGTCTGGTTCACAACACTCAACAGTACTGAATGTAGATCTAAACTAAATAGAGGTGTTTGTCACACAGCATTTCATTACCTTTGTCCCTTGAAGTTAAGATGGGTCCATCTGAGGTTTTTGTACGGTGCTCATTACCCTCAAACAGAAGGAACCACAATCTCCAACAGCAGCCTGTTTATGAAAAGATTTTGGCTGCTTTGACTTCAACATAGAGCCTGCCCTGGATTTTAGGTCCAAATCTTTCTTGTCCTGAATTGAAAAAAAAAAACCAAATTAGAAGACCTTTTAGATAGAAACTGTCCCTCTTCTACATTTTTACATCTCTCAGGTTAAAGCAGAGCTCAATACAATTAATTTTATCTAAGAATTTAACTTAACGTTGAAATATGGAATTAACATGGAAGCTGATCGAAAATGAAGATGAGCAACAAAATAAAGAAACGTTAGGAATACATTACATAAGAAAATAGGAATAGTTTCACTGGATGAAACTGGAGGTCTGCCTCATCTGCTCCATGCCAACAAAATGTGCTCTGTCATCTGAGTATTTGCTTATCACTTTGCCAGGCGGTGATAGCAGGAAGAAATGCCAGGGTTCGGCCCCATGCTTGGCAGAGGGGCACACTGCTTGACAGCAGTTGTAACAAATAAAACATCCACTGTATCACGCTTGTGACTACTTAGAAGGAACAATGTTTAGTAGTAACTGTTTAATGAGAATCTGAGCTAGGATGAACTTCTTGAGTTTCAGTGAAACTAGACCAGCTAGCTTCACTCTGCTACATGCTTACATGACAGCGCTCTGTCTCAGTTTACAATATTAAAAACAAATCAAAACCACAGGCAGGTCACAAGTGCTGTCTTCCAAAACATGTTTTTATTAAAAGGGAAAGTCTCTTCCCTGCTTTTTATGTTATATCTCCTCCTCTATCACCCACCACATACAGTTCTCACAGCCATCCAAACCACTTGCCGTGTTTCTTTAAGTATCTCTGTCCCTACACTGGAGAAACAGAGACTTTTAGAACACCAAAGCCCAACTGCTCTTTCCATTATATAGGAGGGAACCTCCAAAATTATTCCGTTGGTGTAAGATTTCTCTACAACATGAAGATTATGCTCAATTTTGCAAATGTTTGCTCAGCATGGAAATGATTCATCTGACCAGAAAAGCTTAAGGATGTGAAAAACTGAAGGCTGCCCACTTTTCAGATAAAAGGCCATTTCTGAAGCCAATGTACAAGCTGGACATTGTTGCTGTTGCTGTAAGAACAAGCAAGCAGAGAAATCACAGCACTGCACTTCCTCATGCCAGATCACAAGAGCTAATTCGTACTTGCTTAAAGTCATAGGCGTTATTGTTTACATGTTACCAACATGGTATTTTATAGGTAGGCACGAAGACCAATTGGTGGCAGTTCCAGTGCCTACATTTGTGGGTAGCTACTTTCACCTCCAGAAAAGGAGGCTGCCATTTTTCGTTAGTGTCGTTACCTGAGAGGACATCAGCAGCTGGGTTTCTATCCTGCATCAATATGAACGGTTTAGGGTACATACTGACAGGAGAGTGAAAGAAAAGTTGCATTACTCCAGGTTTTATCTAACCAGCAGCTAAGGAAATAAAAAAGGTCTGTTTCTGTGAAGCTGTAGAGGAAAAAAAAATAACCATTTTTAAAAATCACATAGCAGCAGCGACCCTTTTGCTTTGTCCTTCAGCACAAAACATATCCCAAACATACATCTCTCTTCAGAGATTTGCGGAGCAGAGGAGAAGATGAGTCCAACCCAGCAGCTCTCACCGTTACATAAGAAATTATTTATTCATAGTTAAAGCAAGTGCTACATTTTGCGAATTCCAGATTTTTATAGCTTTTCAACACCAGCACGATAAAACGCCATATGGAGCTCTGTAACTGGGCACAGTCTCCGAAATCAGCTCGATTCCCTCCTTCACCCCTCAGCTGGCGAGGAGGCCCCGTCCCCACTCGCCACGGCCCTGCGAGCAGCAGCCCCCGCAGCCCCGCCGGGACCGGGCGAGCTGCCGGAGCAACTCCCGAGCCCCGAGCCGGCTGCCCGCGGGGCAACCCCGGGCGGTTCTTGGCACCCTCTGTATGCGAAAAGCTAAAAAAAAAAAAAGTCAGAAAGTGGGAATTTGAGCCGGTTTATGAAACGATCTCCTCTGTCTCTTGCTGCCCTCTGCTGTCACAAGCCCGGGCCGGTTCGGAGCCGCATGCGCCCGGGAGCTACAGCAGAGCTGGTCCCTCCGAGGCAGAAAAATCTGCCTCTGGGGGAAAAAAACCCGACTGCTGAAGTCCAGCCACGCACACAGGAGAAGCCAGGCAGAGGGTTTGAAAAACCCGTTGCTCTTAAAACAGCTCTGAAGTTTCTTCTATCTGGGAACTTAAGGCTGTGTTGGTGTGGGAAGTCATGTGCTGGATGTGATGTGCAAGCAGCACAACGCACAGGCTTGATCCTGCGCAGTGATCTGGGAAGGAGAAGCGCACAGGAGCCAAGGGACCTGTAGGCTCTTGGCTGTTCACATCGCAGTTGTGATGGTTTCGGAGGTTTTTTGCGCATCAAATATAAACAAAACCAAGAAATGTAAGTTGAGTCCCTCAAGTTCAGGTCATATTACTTTCGCCTTTAGCCGCTGTAATCAAAAGCAATCTGAGAATCGCACAAACTCAGCGTGCTGAATTTCTTGGGTTGGCCACCTCATTCTAAAAATGCACTCTTGCTACAGCAACAAACCTCTATCTAGAGCCAAACTGAGGCTTCAGGGGCGTTTCTTAAATGTTTTCCAAATGCATTGAGTGGACTCACAGACTGTCTGTCCTGATTTGAACACGGTATGGACACAATGTGAGCTCTCTTGTTGCTCTTGCCAGCCAGTGATGCTGCCCAGAATCATGTCACCAAGGTGCTCAGCAGCACCCAGCGTGCTGCACTGAGATGCAGAGGAGTCCACACCAGGGCAACCTCAACCAGAGGTTGTTGCATCCCCTCACATTTGCTTCAGATACCACTTGTTCTTCACGCTCCTTTAACAAAGACTTGCATGAAGAGCTGGGGCACTCAACAAGATTTGGGTTAGTTTCGATGCTCATTTTGATGCATGCTCAGTTACATGTATTACAAAACACTGTTGAGTCAGCCTGTCCTGCAGAAGATGCAAGTAGCACTGAAAGTTTTGGTGCAAATGCAGTTTTAATGCAAAGTTATTTTCATCTGCAACTTGATTGCATCAAGGTCTTTCTAGATGAAAAAAAAACCCAAAACATCTTAGAACTGAACTGTAACTAAAGCTACAGCATGCCCAGGAGGCACTGAAGACTCTCCCTTACAGACCTCATGCTGTTGTTCTTCTATCACACATCCTACCTGGCACTGGGAAATAAGTGAGTCTTGCAGCATCAGCCACAGATCACCAAATACTTAAAGCACTATCAAGCACAGATGATGAATCTCTAACTTCTCGGGAATAATCTAGGAAGCTGTCTTTTTTTCCCCCAGAACTTGGAGTAGACACTGCAAACTGTATAAAGCAGTTTAAGGCAAGGAATTAATTTTTTTTTCTTTCAACAGTGAAGAGTGAAAAAGATTCCTTGGCAGTTTGCTCTCAGACGTCCCTCAGAAATGGTGGGAACTTTACAAGGAAGAAAGAATATCTGCAACAAGGCCATTTCTCTCCTGGAGTGTTAGCTGGATGCCAATGAAATACACTCTCTGTCTTGGACCTTGGTTTTAAAAGCACTACAGGAAATCTGGTGTAGCTCTTGAGGCGCTGGAGGCCTCCTGTCAAAATCCCAGTTGTGCTTTTTTTTCCTGTAGATGTCAGGTACATCCATGACAATGGGAGAGGGAGAGGTTGCGTGAGGAGGATGATTTGTCACCTGGGCTGTGAGGCCAGAGTTGAAAACTTAAAAACTGGAGATGCTTATATTGAGATGAAATACCCGAGGAAGGAACACTGGGGGAAGCAAAGAGAGGAACATGGGATAGTCATGATCTGGGATTCCACTGGCCAAAAAGCTGCAGGCAACAGCAAGAAGACTGTGCTCTCAGGGCACACTTGACTCCAGACACTGGAAAGCTACCTTAGTTTTCCCAATCCCTCTATTTCTCTGAAGTAAGCAACCATCCATGACACCATCTGGCAAGAGAACTATTCCAGCCCCTGCCTCGTTTTTCTCCCATAATATAAAAAGAGAATCACTCCCAGGGATTTTCTGAAGAAAAAACTTAGAAATGTTCATGAAGTCCTCAAATACACAAAAAAACCAACACCAGAGAAAACTAAGAAACTAAATATTCTGTTTTCACCCAGGATTTTGACTAGCCCACAGTGAAGGAGCATAGAACATACATTCAGCCACCTGAAAACAAAAAATATTGAGACATGGCTCATTGATTCGTTTGCCAGCACTGAATGAGGCAAGGTTGCCAGAGGAAAGGAAAAATTATGTCTTGTATCATAATGTATATAATACCTAAGAGGACTGAATTGCTATTACATATTTAATCTGGCATTTCCTAGCTTTTGAAGGTAGAGTTTTGCAGCCTGAATTATAATCCTTTCCTGTATCTCATTTAGTAAGCAATAAATATACAGGAGAAGATCTGAATTGCAGCTCTTGGGATTTCAGGTCTGAAAGGAAGAGAGGTGGATGAAATTTCCTCTAAAGCTTTGATATTCCAAAGTCAAATGAGTGATATAAAGCCAGCAAATGTAAATGTGGAGGCAGACAGGCCCGCCCTTGGATCTTAGGCTTTTTATTAAGCTTGTATAATAGTTAGCATGAAGTAGCATTGGTTTTTAAGCCCTGTTACAACATAAATAAACATTTGAAGAATAAATACTACCTTGATGTGTTACTTACTGTTAGAGTTCATTTTATGTGTGGTCTCATTCCTCTGTCTGGGGTTCCTATTTCTTCTGGAGCTTGCTGTTGTGTTTGTTTATCCCAGGCAAGAGGGATCCTGTATGAAAATATGCAACAGCTGAGCATTTGCAAAAGAATATTGCAAACAGAGCACTAGTCCTGGGCAGGGTCATTCACATTTGCACATGAATCATGTGGATCTCTAGCTGGCAGGGTATTCCCTGTGAATGAGGATAAGTTGCTCTGCAGAATTCACTCTTGGCCAGGTCTTCTTGGCATGTGCTCCTCTACAAAATAATATTGAGGTTAGCCAAGGTATCTATGTATGGCACTACTAGAAGAGTAATAAAATAGAATATAGGCGAGTTAGTGGGGCATTTATTTTAACATGTAATTTTTTTAATACACATGGAAGGGTACTTCAGTCTGAATTTCTAATGCTACATTATCCTGGACTCTTTTATAGCTACCATATTCATTCCAATGCTTAAGGGGTTTTGGCCCAGAAACTATTTTAGGTTTAGTTTTGCTATTTATACATACAAACCTGCAAAGCATAATTCATGCTGAAACCAATGAGACCATGTTTGTGGATTCAAGTCTCATGTATTTCATATCATGTTGCTAAATTAAAAGATAAGAAGAGATTTTGGGGTGGAAAGGAATGAGGAGGGAGGATGACTTCCTCTCTGTTTCCATGTTATGAAACAGATAAGAATCTCACCACTTAAGAAGTAAAGAAAATCACTGAGGCGAAACATGAAGCTGTTTTGCAACATGCCAGAGCTTGTTTGGAGGAGCTGCTAAAATAGAAATATTAAAGGCGTAAGTGATCCCATTGTTTGCTTGTTTTTATTGAAAAGATAAAAAAACTGAAAAGTTCATACATAAATACATAATTGTATTATGTAGACTGTATTGATGAAAACCTTGTCCTAGTACAAAAATGGGAGGATTTTCTTCTATAAGGAACATAGAAAGGTATTTTTCCTTCCCCCTCGCCAGCTCAGGTGGATGAGTTTATTTTAAGCCTTGGGACAGATGAGAGTACTTTCACAGTATTGCTGTTCAATATCCCATGATATTGAACAGCAAGAAAGGAGCGAGACTCCAGTTTGGGTAGTGAACGCAAGCCAAGGCTGTAACATACAATTCTTTCATGGTGCTGTATCCTGCTTCAGACACATCTCCTCGGGATGGCTCCATCAGCCAGCACACGCCTGGGACTTGCAGCTGGGTTGGCATAGCTCTGCCTGCAAACGTGCCAAGCCCGTGGCTGCAGGGGCTCCAGGCGGGCTACGAACACAGCGGGTGTGAGGGAAGCACGACATCACCTGGGTACTTCACTTTAAATGCTACTGCGTACGGAAAAAATACTTCCTTAAGGCACTATTTCATTCAACATAGACTGCAAGGGTTCTGTTTACAGACAGCTTTCCATTATTGGTCTCTGTTTTCACATATTAGTTAAATGCTTCCCAAATTCTCCTTTGGGGAATGATCCTTTCCATCTTTGGTCCCAGTCCAGGGATGAACTGTGCATGGTGTGTGCAAACTGTTGGAAAATTCCCCTCAGCTATTTTTGAGGTATAGCAGAGCCCTGCCCTCTTCCCACTCACATATACACTTTTTTTTCAGTTTAAGGAATTTTATTTTAATTCCATTCCCCTCGATTGCTGAGTATCTGGCATCGAAAAAACACACCAAGACAACACTCTGTCACCAAGTGCCCCAAGGATTTCTCATAGCAAAGCCAGGCTAAGATGACAGGGAATGCAATGGAACAATCTTTTTATCTGTTGTCTTTAACAAAAAACTGAAGGTTTACAAATGATGGCAAAAGAAGAGAATGAACAAAACACAGATCTTTAAGGTTCCACTATAAAGCCTGTGTGAATCTTCTTCTGTTTAAAAACCAGCATTTTTTAATTATACTCTGCCAACTTAGTTTGAGTTTTGCTGCGACTGATAAAAAGGAAATGTCCCAGAAGTGTTTTTTCCTTAGCAAGAAGATAACTGAGAAAGAAATAAAATGGATACCTTTTTTCCCACCTTCTTTTTGTTTCTTTGTTTACCAGTAATGTTTATCTTTAATCTTCAAGAGCTTTAGAGTGGTGAGCAGCTAGTCTGACGGCACCTTAAAATACATCACACCTGTGAAAGCAGATCACTGGCCCCAAATCAGCTCCTCGATCTGACACACACAAGCATAAAACTGGAATTCCTTTAGATTCACACCAGTGTTTCAGAGATCAACATCTGGCCTAAAAGACTTAAGCTGTTACATTTTTGGAGCTTGATGTTGATGCTGGCTGCAGTTTGGTTTAATTTAATGTAAAAAGATACTGTTTCAACAGCTGGAGAATCGACTCCAGACAAAGCATACACGATGTTATAATTGCCCTCCTCCATTATTTAGTGGAAATCAGTTGTAATGCCCTTCTGGAGGCGAAAATCCACTTTTCACAGAGTTTTGGCTGCAAGACCCAGCCTTCCACTTTCTCTATTTCAAAATCGAGCAGAGCCAACAAAAGTGCCAACATCCTTCAATGTCATCCAGATGGGCAATTAAGGGAAAAGTTGATCCTAAGGCCACTGTGGAGGAATCCAGGATGGAGAAAGCCGGACGAGACTCATGGACGGCTGGAAAAGCCTTGCCCTTTGGGTGTGATTAGGAAACACAGGCCTCGGGGTATTGACCATCTAAGTCCACCACTGGGATCTGATAGGGTGAAGCTATTTTATCAGTTGAAAAATTAATCGCTGCCTAATAAGGGAGAGCAGGGTCAATAGCTGTTTGTCTTCATTTCCTTTCTGCAGTGTTCACGCTCATTAGTTAGCTTCTAAATCTTCCTTCCCTTTCAGATTTGTTTACAGCAGCAGAGAGCCAGTAAAATGCTAGAGCAGGCATGCTAAAAACATGCCTGCCAAAAGCACTCTTGTGCTAATAACACACACATTTTCGGTCATGTATTTGTTTTGCCATGTCCTTAACTCCTGATTTTTGTCCAAAAACACAGTGGAAACATTAAAGATGTGTCAGACCTCACTACATGGTGAAAGACCTGGATTCTGTAACATGGTTTATCAAAGCTGACACCTCATGGGCGGTACCGTTTCTTTTCATGTATCCATTTGTTTTCAATGTCATTGTTTAAAATTAAAGGGAAAAAAACCTTACTTTGCACTAGATATGCCATAACTCATCGTGTTTCTGTGCCTGGATAGTCCTCCTTTTTTCCACAAATGGATTTCTGAAAGGTAATGTTGTGGAGTTTTCTCATATGGCCATGGACAGCATGAAAAATTGGCAATCACCCTAAACCACCTCTCTTGATCTTTAGCCACTGATACCATTGCTGTCTATCATATCTGTACGTGCCCATAATCTTTCAGTTTGTATCTGACTCAGAACTAAAGAAGAATCTACTTACTGCATCTGAAACTGATGGTGTAAAACAGCTACAAGAAGTGCTGACATAGTTTAAATCCTGCCATCAGGACTGTTCTGTGCCTTCTGATGGACAGGGACGAACTTATTTGCAATCCTCTGGGCTGCCTGTTCCTTCCAGCAGGCTGTGTGCCTGCCTGGTGGGACATCTTGCACCACAGCAGCTTGAGGAGCATTACTGCATAGAACCCCAACTAATAAAAGCCAATAGCACTGTCCAAGTCAGTCATGGGGTTACTAGGAGTGTGGGAAATGAGGAAGCAAAGCCAGAGCAGAAGTGAAAGATGGTGTTGGCAAGGAAGCAATTCAAGGAGGACAAGAAGCAGCAGGTGGAGCTGGCAGGAGAGAACATAGGCAGTGGGAAGTAAAAGGAAGGACGGGAGAAGGCAGTAGTGGGAAAGTTGGACTGCAAAAGCTGTCGGCAACTACCTTATTAGTTTGATTAACTGCATGGTTCAGGCCAATGTCTCTGCCAGTCATTTGTGCACCTGGCCCTACGCACTGCTGCTGATGTGCAATGGTTGGAAAGTCATTCATTCTTGACTGCTAGACACCCAGTAATAAGGATTCATCATACGAATGTTGCTATTAAAAACATGCACCATATTTCCAGCACAATTTTGTCTGGGTTTGGATTCCAGAGATGAAATTTCCTTCTGCAGTTATAAATCTTGAGTCATCTATTCTCCAAAAAAAGAATTTCCTTATGTAAGTATTTTGAGACTGAGATAGAGATCTCTTAACTTTTTCTTCAGTCTCTCACTATAAGGAAAACTTTCCAGATTGAATCATTACTGCAGATTTCTTCCAAAAAACTTCCAATTTCTCAGTGATCTTTTTGAAAAATGTGGACTCCAGAAGAACTTGAATTTGCTAAACCAGAAAAATAATAAAACTAATTGTGCCTAAAATATCCTGAGTTTGGCCTAAAAGCCCAACACCCAGCACACCCCTAAGAATAGAGCCCGTAGAAGGGAACTGGAGTACAGATTTACCTCTGACTGTCTCTCTGTTTGTACATGAAGAGTCAGCTCTTGGTGGGATTAAAGCTCTTATTTGAAAGAGATGTTTTGCAACCTTCATCATCTCTGTGTTTTGTTTCGCTTTTTCCAATCAAAGATGAGAGTCTTACATGAGCAAATGAATGCCAGGATTGCTTTTGTCTCAATAATAAACCTAAGCCTGCTCAAACTTTCAAAATTAAATGGAAAGAAAGAATCAGTTAAATGTACTCAGATGAAAGTCTTGGATGCTAGGCTAGCCCAAAGAAAAATCTGATTGTTAACAGACTGACTGACTTTCTATTTTGAGGAAGTAAAGAAATCTTAATTTTGGTAATTACCATATGCTCTTTGTACATGGAATACTATTTTCTTTTCAGGTTACTAATCTGTCTTAGTACTATAACACAATGTTTTTTTATATTTGTTGTCCTTGCAAGGATCTCACATTTTAGTAATTTTTTACCATAGAAAACTTAAAACTCAAAAGTTAACAAAAGAGTGCCATGTGCAGGTTACTTCCCGCTTACCTCAGCAGGGAACTTTGCAAAAATATCCTATTATTATTCACTCATTATCTAATTCACAAGTGGAACGAATACAGATAGTGCAGTGATTAAAGTGTTATTCAAATAAACAAGGAAAAGAGTAACCAGCTACTGAGTATGCTTCTGATGTTGGCAAATGGACTGTCGGTTGGGCTGGAAACTGAGTGAACTGCCAAGCTTAAGGGGCACTCAACGGCATGGTGTCTGGTTGGCAGCTGGGAATAAGCAGAGTCCCCCTGAGGTCAGCACTGGGGCTGATACTGTTCAGTGGCTTCAGCAGCAACACTGATAATGAGACCGAATCCACCCACAGCAAATTCCAGACAATGCTAAATTTGACATTATGAACACTAGTGTTTCAATCCAGAAGGACAATGAGAAACTCCAGTATTGGGAAACCCTACCAAATGCAACAGAAAGTTCTACACTTGGTCAGGATAGTCCTTCACATTTACACAGGCTGTGAACCAAGTGGCTGTGGAGCAGCCCTGCTGAAAACCTGGGCACATGGTGGACACCACGTTGAGTATACACCAACAGCATAAAGCAAACCTCATACTGGGCTACATAAGGAAGACTATGGCAAACAGATGGAGGTAAATTATTCTTCTTCTCCATACTCAGCACGGATCAGGCTGCGCTTGGTATACTGTGTCCAGTCTGGGGACTCCCAGTTCAAAAGGGACA
Source organism: Actenoides lindsayi (assembly GCA_025331215.1). Taxonomy (NCBI): domain Eukaryota; kingdom Metazoa; phylum Chordata; class Aves; order Coraciiformes; family Alcedinidae; genus Actenoides; species Actenoides lindsayi. The sequence continues at coordinate 31,348 of WTSP01022303.1, read as the reverse complement.
CTGCAAAACTGGAGAGAAACCAGCAGAAGGCTGAGCAAGATGGTCAGGGACCAAGGCTGCGGGATATAAGGACAGGTCAGGGAAGCTGGCTTGTTTAGTCTGAGACACCAAAAGGGAATCTAACAGTAGCATATTACTACTTCAAAGCGAGTTATAAAGATAAACAAGTCAAACTCGTCTTCATCCTTTGTCATTACATTTCTCCCTGCATCCACTAAAGGATGGAACTCTCCTTTTGTTGCTAATATATTTATAGAAATATGTTTTCTTGTCTTTTATGGTAGTAGCCAGATTAAGTTCTAGATGGGCTTTGGCCCTTGTCATTTGCTTCCTATATAACCTCATGACATCCTTGTAGTCCTCCTGAGTGCCCTGTCCCTTCCTCCAAAGTTCTTAAACTCTTTTTTTTCCTGAGTTCCAGACAAAGCTCTCTGTTCAGTCAGGCTGGTCTCCTTCCCTGATGGTTCATCTTTCAGCACATGGGGTTAGCCTGCTCCTCTGCCTTTAAGTCCAGCCTTGTCCTGCCCTTCAGGACTGCCTCCCAAGGGACTCTGTCAACCAGTCTCCTAAAGTGGCCAGTCTCCCCTCCGGAAGTCCAAGACAGCAGTTCTGCTGACACCCTTCCTTACTTCTCCAAGAACTGAAAACTGTGTCATTTTGTGATCACTATGCCCAAGACAGCCTCCAACCTTCACAACATCCACAAGTCCTTCTCTACTCACAAACAACAGGTCCAGTGAGGCACCTTCCCTAGTTGGCTCACGCACCAGCTGTGTCAGGGAGTTATCTTCTACACACTCCAGGAACCTCCTGGACTGATTCCTCTCTGCTGTATTGTATTTCCAGCAGAAATCTGGTAAGTTGAAACCCAAACTTCTGCCCAGGACACCAGGCTCAGAGCCAGGTATTGATGTGCCAGATCTTCCTGTTTCTTCCTTCATAATTCCCTGCAACTAGAAGGATAGGGGAGAACACTCCTTGTGCTCCTGATCCCTTAACCAGTCTTCCCAAGGCACTGAAGTGGCTCTTGATTGCTCTCGGACTTCTAGTTGCAACTTCATCACTGCCCACCTGAAAAATCAATAACGGATAGTAATCTATCTGGGGCTATACCAGGGTAGGAAGCTTTCACTTCATATCTTTAACCTGGGCCCCAAGGAGGCAGCAGACTTCCCAAAGAAGTGAGTCCAGTCTGCATATTGGGCCTTCTGTTCCCCTCAGGAAAGAGTCTCCTGTGACAATGTCCGATCTCTTTTTCTTTGAGGAAGCCTTCTTGATGCAAGGCACAGACCTACTTAACCTCAGCAACACCTCCAAGCTAGATGAACCATTGTTCTCATCATTGTTTGATTCCATTTGCAGAACCTCATACCTGTTGTGCAAGGGTACTTGGGAGGATGGGGTAGTCAAAGAGGAGATGCATCTGCTGCACCAGACAGGAACTTAGGAGAAGCTTCACCAGGAGCACAGCAGTGCAGCACTTGAGAAGGCTGCCCAGCGAGGCTGAGGATTCTCTACCCTTGACAGTTTTCAAGGCTTGGTAGACAAATCCATGACTGACCTGCTTCAAATTCAGCAACAGTCCTGCTGGTGAGTACGAGGTTGGACTGGAGACCTCCAGAAATTCTACCCAGCACTTCTGTGTTTCTGTAATTCACTGTATAAGTTTCAGGAGCCACCTATGAGAAGCAGTGCTGATAAGAAGCAATATACTAGGCCTAAATATTATTTTCTCAGACAATTCATACTTGGGCAATTAAATACAACTTTGCAATGAATGGAAAAGAAGTATGGTAATGCTTAAATGCAAGAAGCACATTTCATCAAACTTGTAAGTCACAACAGCTTTGACAAAGAACATCAAGTTTGTAACTAGATGAAGCACAAAAACTGCATCCAGAAGATGAAAGGACCTTTGTTCTCTCATACACCCTCAAGTGCTGTGCTTTCAGTGTTTCTCAATGCTGCTGAGAAAGTGTCCCATTTCTCATCAACAGTTTCATTAGCACTTAGGGTAAAAATCTCTTTAAATCAGAGTAAACATTGCCCTTACAACCCTCAGTTGTAAGAAACAGCTCAGTTCATTATGGGACCAGATAGCTGAAACTACCATAGCTTTCCTTCCAACCACCAGCACACGTCACTGTTCAAAACAAGGGCACCTGCAAGACACATGGGTGGAAGGGTTTTACTGGCCATTGTTTTCTGATCAGTTGGGTGTCTATGAGAAAGAGACAAAAAGATCAAAGGAAGAGACAGATGGTGGCAGGGAAAAAGCCAACAACATAGACATAGCGAGGGCCAGGAATGTGCCTCTGAGAAAAGCGAAGAGAAAAGGGAAAAAGAGCTTTTATACTAAGTGTTTAATGGAAAATAGACTTGAGCTGTAAACAGAGGCTATGCCCCTTCTGCAGTTCTTGCTGTGTGAAGAAAACGAGGGCTTTGTGCTTCCTATGCAATTAAATGGGATTGCACCAGAGAAACTTCACTTCAGAAAACACTGGTTTCTCTTCCTAGCTGGAATAATCCTTATGACCCAAGGGTTTTATTTAGGTATTTACCCAGCTCACATAAGCTTATAGCCAGTCGCCTAGAAGAGTGGCAGTATTGTTCTATTAACCTCTAAACCAGTGCACCAGACTCAGCAGTCAGTCAGTGGTGTTTCTAACATGTTTACTGCTGCAACACTGGAAGGGCTGCAGTTCAGGGAGGTTTCAGAGAAGCTATTAAAATGGTCAGGAAACAGGGCAGGAATCAACAATGCAGGGCAGAGCACTGGTGGGTACATTTTTGAGTGGCTTCTTTCTCATCTTGTGCTCGTCTTGTTTTTGTCAAAGTGAGTCCTAAGGAAATGCTGACACTGTCAGACCTGGAAAAGTGCTGAGTCCACTTGCCATAATAGTGACAGTCTGACCTTTTGCAATGAATCATAGAATGGTTTGGGTTGGAAGGGACAATTAAAGATCGTTTAGTTCCAACCCACCTGCTATGGGTTGGGACACCTCCCACTAGACCAGGTTGCTCAAAGCTCCATCCAACCTTGTCTTGAACACATCCAGTGATGGAGCATCCACAACTTCCCTGGAAAACCTGTTCCATTTGTCTCACCAGCCTTCATAGTGAAGAATTTACCCTAATTTCTAATCTAAATCTACCCTTTTCCAGTTTGAAGCCATTATCCATCCTCCTATCAGTACAAGCCTTTGTAAAAAGTCCCTCCCCAGCTTTCCTGTAGCCCCCTTCAGATCTTGGAAGGCCACAATAAGGTCTCCCTGGAGCCTTCGTGGCCATCCTCTGGACCTACTCCAACAAGTCCATATCCTTCTTGGGGGCTCCAGAGCTGGACGCAGTACTCCAGGTGGGATCTCACAAGAGTGGAGTAAAGGGAGAAAAATCACCTCCCTTGACCCACTGGCCACGCTCCTTTTGATGTAGCCCAGTACACAGGGGACTGCCCTGACCTAGGTGCGGGACCTTTCAATTTGCCTTGTTTGACTTCATGAGGTTTTCCCAGGCCCAGCTCTCAAGCCTGTCAAGGTCCCTCTGGGCGGCATCCCTTCCCTCCAGAGTATTGACCACACCACACAGCTTGGTGTTGTTTGCTCACTTGCTAAGCGTGCGCTCAATTCCACTGTCCATGTCACTGACAAAGATGTTAAACAGCACTGGTCCCAGTACCGATCCCTAAGGAACACCGCTCATCACTGGTTTGCACACTTAGACATTGACCACAACTCTTTGAGTGCAACCATCCAGCCAATTCCTTATCCACTGAGTGGGTCCATCCATCAGATCTGGTTTTCCAATTTAGTGACCAGGTTGTCACGTGGGACAGTGTTGAACACTTTGTACAAGTCCAGGTAGAAGACACCAGTTGCTCTTCCTTTATTCACAGACACTGTAACTCCATCATTGAAGGCCACCAAATTTGTCAGGCACAGTTTGCCCTTGGTGAAGCCATGCTGGTTGCCACCAACTGCCTCTTCACTTATGAAGGTGAATGAAAGTGGTAAAGGTGCCTTCTTCCTATTTGGGAAGTTGGCTAAACCAGGGAAATAGGCTATTTCCTCAGTTATACACTTTCTATCCTACTAAACATCCACACAATACAGCCAGTGATGTGAGAATTTGGAGGAATTTGTAGATGGCAAAATATACACATACTTGCCTTTAGTGCACACACACTCCACAGAATAGATGCCATGCTAATGAGATAAGCAAGTTATTTCACTCATTTCCAGATGGGGTTTTCTTTGAGCACACAACCTCCTCATAATGGAAAGCTTCACAGAGAACGTTCTGCACAGTATCACTTCAAAATGAGGGGGGCTTGGCTGTATCCCTTCACACTGAAAGCTGGTGGGTCCCAGGAAGATTAAGTCCAAACATAACTATGCTGTACACAATCTTAAATTCCTCAAATAAGATTTCTGAATATTATTTTGTGTTCAGAGCACGGCTCCCGCTGACTTCAGCTGCAGCTGTAAAAGTTCAGGATGCCTACAAATCCTGCACCAAGAATAAAGCAATGTAAAATTATTGACAGGTTCTGAAAATACAGGTTCAAGTGACTCAGCTATCATCACATGGGCACTGTGTGACAGAAAAAGGGACAGTATCCAGTTCTCCAGGGTAGAACATCACTCCCTTACCATATGCTCTCTTTCCAAATTCTGTCTCGTTCTCTACACTGCTTCCCATTTCTGGGAGCAAAGAAGTGGGAAGGGGTCTTATAGAGTCTTAAACTACATAACCATGGGCCGTTCCTGAAACTTTCCATATGCTGCTTATAGAACAAACCTTGTGGTGAAAGACAACCTGTGTAAATACAAGAAGCACTAAAGTTTTCAGCCTCACTGAGATTTTCTTCATTTGCCATGTATTTCACTTGTTTATCGAAAAGAGGAACAAATTCCCTTGTGCGACCTTGTGCTGTCATTCACAAGGACTAGCAGGAGGTAAACGGGGCCTTTCAATGCACTGAGCAGATCTCTGCTGTTGGGCTCATGGCACAACAGAAAGTGGTGATAGGTATCAGACCACCACCAGGAAGCTGGGACACGCACCTTGACTGCCTGCCTCATTTCTCCACCAGCCACTTCTTAATCCTTTCAGCCTTATTGGGTCCTTACCCTCATCATTCCCTCAGCCAGTCCCATTTCTACTCATATAGATACAGTACTTTTCGCAGATCTACATCTACTCGGCCCATCGTAGTTTCTCCTCTCAGTTCCAGTTGTGTGCTTTGATTTGCAACTCCTCACTTTTCCTTTAAAAAATTTCTACGCAACAAAAGAATCTTATTTTTAATTGCTTCATTCTTAGCAGCATCTAACAACTTCATAGAAAACTTCCAGAGGAAATCAATCCAAAGCAGACCCTTAACACTGGGATGGTAAATGGTTCACAAAATTGTAAGTGACTGAAAACCAGGAAATGTTTCAGGAGACAAGAAGTCTATCTCCAATATGAATACATTGAATGTATAAAACCTTGCATTATATCTCCAACTGTTTAAACACCATGTACTGATAATAGTTATGCTAATATGAGGCATTAAAAAACCCCCAAACCTAAACTACAAGATAAAGCATTAAAGACTGTATTTACTGTATTCAAATTCTCACTCAAGAGTATTAGTTGCATATAAATACCATTTGCTGCTTTACCTCCTGCCACAGAGCCCTGAAACATGAGCTGGACTTGCAAAACAAAAAGGGACCTCTACAGAGTATCCCTCTCCACTTCAGACAGCTGCTTCCAGACACCTTATGAAAAACACCCAATAATCCTGAGTCCCTGAGCTGCAAAGAAAGAGAGGAAGGAACAGCAGTGACAGCTATTTCAACCGCCTCATCAAAGACGGCTAATCGATCCCCAGCATTTGCAGGGTGTTCTGGCCCTGCTCCTATAAGAAAGGAGGCAAGGAAGGAAAGTAGCCAGTTTCTACATGTTACAGTCCTTGTGCGCTAATGCACTTCTGGGAAGGGAGATACCTGGGAGAACTTGCCTCCCAAGTGGGATACAGAGTATGTGATGAATGCCAGCCACGACACCAGCCCAGCAGTCTCTATGGTCAGTCTTGATCTGGGAACGTTCTGTAAAATCTTGATTTTAGCAAAGTGGAAGCCATCCTTGCTGTTTGCCTGCTGGTAGGCTTCCGCTTGTCGCCTGGGATAGACCCTTGAGTTCTGACATGGCATGGCCACATATCTTGCTATAGACACCATTCCTCTCCCTTCACCCCCCAGCCCAACAGTTTCACTTTGGTTTTGTTTCTTTTCTTTCTGTCTGAAGAGAAGCTGGGCAAGAGATGTTTGTTTTGGGAAAAGAAGAAAGAAGACTACTCTGGAACTGTTAAAAAAAAAGCAGTACAGGTTTCAACAAAGAGCCACTTTAAAGAAAGCTAAAGATCTCTATAGAGGTCCCTTTTTTTTTTTTCCCTTTGTCTTTTTTCTTTTTCTTTTTTTTTTTTTTTTCCAGGAAACAAAGTTGATGGAAACAGCTGGAGGCTGCAACTTGGAAAATTGAGAAAGTAAGATGAATAAAACTTCCTGTTTTTCTCTCCTATCCCAACCTACAGGGGACAGGGGTGGGAGGTAACCTCTTCAGCCCCTTTTCAAAACAGATGTCGGATTCCCAGAGGATTCAGGTTTGAACTTTTTTTCTTTTTTTTTCTTTTTTTTTTTTTTAATGCAAATATATAAATTATTCTATTGTACAGTGGTCTAGGGTCTTCAGCTCAGCTACATCTTGTTGCACATAAGTGACCGCGGCAGATTTCACTGTTTAACTATGATTAGCACATAAAATTGATGTTAGGAAACCTTAATCCTTAAGGCTGATACATACCATTGTTTTTATCTCCCTTCCTCAGCAGAGCTTTCTTAGCTCAGTATCTTGCAATTAGCTCCTGTTATGCTACTCACCAGTGCTACAATTCATTGAAGGTCAAAACACAGCCATGAAATTCAGGTTGCGAAAGCTCTTACTACAGACGATAGGACTTTATTCTGCATCATTTCCCCACCTCTTTTCAGTTATTCCCATTGGGTGCACAAGCTGAGACTCTTCAAGGCTCATAAAGATCAAAAAGTAATGAAGTGTCTCAGGTCAAGCACCCAAAATTTAGGTTTTATTATTTTTGTGCTTATATTAGCTTAAACACAGGTGCACCACATCTAGGAGGTGCTGTGGAATAAAGTTGTCTTGGCTGCTCTCTCAGCATGTTCCACTGTTTAAGAACAGTGAAAATATCCCTAAATCCCTTCTAAAACTGCAACACAGAAAACCATAAAAATGAGCAGAGCCAGAAGATCTCATTTGTGTTCCTAGCAATGCTATTGACCTCTGAGATCCTGGCCCAGCGACTCAACTCCTCCACAACCCCACTTCCTACAGATGTGACGTGGAAACACTGACCCTTCAGCAGGACACTTTGAGATTCCTGCCTATAGCTTTAGTTTTATCACGAATGCAGAGCAGGGACCTAAAGTCAGCAGGAAAATGAGAGCCTCTTCTCTGAGTTCAAAGACTTCAGATATTCAACTGCAGGAGGTTGTAACCATTTTATAAGGCCAACCCACTGTATGATTCTGGTTTATATGGCTTAATCACTAAATTTAGAAATTTAATTTTTGATGATTTATTTTTATTACTTTCCAATGATAGTGCTAATGCTCCAAATGAAGATAGTTTGGTACTTCAAACATATTATGTGATGAGAAGATTTTTGTTCTGCTTTTTTTCTCAATCTATATCAGCTGTACCTCTATTTCTGCGACCCTGTTATTGAATCCTCACTTTGGCAGTTAGTGAGTTTATTATGCAACACCCCAGCACCACATTTCATTTGTAAGGCCAGACATCTTCAGAGTAAGAAGCAGCTATGAAGGACTGATTTAAAATGGAATCCAAATACACTTAGCATCATGCAGTGATTGTGTTCAGATACAATACTTCAGAGTATTCAATTTGACGTTGCCAGGCTCTTCACTACTTACCCCATGAAATACCTTGAGCTCTCAATTAATATGCTGTTTAGACTTTAGTGTACAACACGGTTTTCTTAATTGCATCTAAAATTTTAACCAAAGTTCTCTTAAATCCTACATATGTCTGTAAGCTCCTCAAGCTGCAAAACATGTGAAAGAAATGTAGAAATTCCTGGTAATACAGTGATTGGGGTAGCAACCACAAGAACCAAGCACATTTTAACATTGAGCATACATGACAGAGCAAAAGTATCACCTGTAGCCACAATCCGCAATGGGAAAGAAGTAAAATCAACAGTGAAGGAGGCAAAATCAACTCAAGCTGAGGAACTATTGTGTTTTGCCAGTATCCACTGAATAAGCATTGATATTCCTTTTTCTTGTCAGGGATGCCTTCTTGTTTAACCCTGACGATCTAAATCCTCATGTGTACATATATATCTGAAAGTCTATGTTTGTTTATTTGAGCCCTTGGGTCCTGAAACGTTTTACCTGAGGCCCAAAGCCAGGCAAATTTTATCCTTATTTCATTCAGCCATGTATTCTGGCTCACTATCTTTTCCCCTTGCTTCCAGAACTCAGCTGGCCTCAGCTCTGGAGCTAGCTGGGATTTTTTTTGTTGGTCAGCTGCCAGACATCGTTGATTATGTACCAATTTCATTTTTCACATGAAAGAATATTTGAAGAATAAACCTCTCACTCATGTTATTTATTGTTATATGTAATGAGAGGAGGAAATGGCAAAACAATGTCTCTTGCTTTCATGCATTCTTGTTTTGTACCTACAGACTGACCTTTGCCATCTTCTTTCTGTAGGATCAAGTGAGTGCGAGAGGTCTCTGACTCAAAATAATATGGAACCAAAGCCAATTATTTTAGGGCCCATGGCACTCACCAAAGCTGCTCCCTGTGTCTAGAGGCACCAGCAGGGCTGGACACAAGCCATTTGGGTCAGGAAGCCTTGCTGGCACGAGTGATCACTCCTCTTCTGGACCTCACTGTCTTTCTCCAGCTGAGAACTTGGCTCTCAGTCACTCTTCTCTCTGAGGAAAAAGCAAGTGGTTTGATTTACAATTTTGGATTTCAAGGCTGTAAAGGACCTCTGCCCCTCCTGCTCTGGTGAGGAAGTTCCCACCAGATGAGCGGCCATCACAAACAGACAACCCTGCTGCACTTGCCCCATGTGCATTTACAAAAGAGCAGCAGACACAGATTACAAACACCCTGAAGTATTTCTGTACCTTCAGGCTTACTTATTTCACACAAGCATAAGCCAAGATGGAAAAAAAGAGAGCATGGGGCACAGCAGAGATTTAAGTCCATCTTCTCTACTGTTTGCAGAGCAAAATGCTAGCCAGAGCAAAATGCACATTTACATTTCATTGTGTGTCTGGAACCACGCAGCTTTTCCTGGCCACATCAAAGTGCTAGGGTGCTTCCAGCCTTACTGTGCATCACTGAATTATCCCTGCTGCTCTCAGGACCTTCAGGATACTTGAAGTTGTGCAATGGTAGAGCAGTACCTTGAATTGTTCTCTCTGCATTTAATTTTTATGTGAATTTTTGGGCTGAGGCCCAAATAGTATCAATGATATCATTGGAAACAGCTGAAGATTTCACAGAAAAAATAAATTAGAATGTTATTAAAGTACCCCCCCCCACACACGGCACACTTGTCCAATGGTACTTTCCTTCAAATAAAAGAAGAAACCACCACACTCACATCAGATAGAGAACATAGCCACTGCTTTTAGTAGTTCAGTGAAAGGCTGCTTCCAACAGCACAAGGTGTTTTCTCCCTTTGTGTAGCTCAGAAATGTCCTCCGACTGCCTAATCAGTTTTACTGAGCACAGTACCATTTGTAGCACTCCCCAGCAAGCACATTGGTGTTTCGCTTCTCCTTATCAATAAGAAATCTTTCCTGAGACAGCACTAGTGTGAGTCTGAAGGGCTCTCCTTTAATTACAGCCAGAGCTGATGAGGTAGCAGCCTAGAGCTTCACTGAAGTGCCCATGTGTGACATATCTGCTGATTAGACTATGTTCACTTACAAAGAGGCTGAATTTTGCTCTAATTTAAGTCCATTCATCAGTCTTTGAACAAGAAAGTTAAGTAGTTTATCACTCAGCTCCATTCCAGGCATACCATTAATGTCTAAAGAAATACATTTAGAAGGAGGTTTCTGACTCAATAGAAACTTGCACTCTTGGGTAGGTAAAATTTGCAGAAATATTTTTGTGTTGCCATATGTTTATTTCTCCAAAGTCATCACTGGGGGAATTTGTTCAGGAGGAAGTTCCCTTTCAGCTGACACACGCAACAGGGTCAGTCCATGAGAGCTATAAACAAGTCAAAAAGGTTTTCAATTATTTTCTGCAAACAACAAATACACCAGTTAAGGACTTTATTTCCTTAAGGAAGAATATAGGGTTGTAAGGCTAAAGAGAAAATGCAAATACTTGGGGAAATGGGCTGAAAGATTCCCATCTGTTTGTCACAGACGGATCAGAAATGAAATGGAAATGGGAAGATACTCATCAAATTCAACAGACTTTGATATAGGCTGCATATTTTTCTAAATTTTGTATAGTTCAACAAAGTTCTTCCATCACTTCAGAACAGAACTTACTGCAAAACTTGAGAGACAGCTTGATGAAAGAAAAGTATATTGCAAAAAAAAACCCCTAATGCTGTTTCAGCTTGACTATGCCTATTTAGCCAGTGATTAAGAGTCACTGCAAATGATTTGCCAAGGAGACTCGAGGGAGGAAAGCAGTTAGGTAAACTTCAGTGAGATCTGGGCACAGAAAACAAGACTGATTTGAATGCCAACTCAAAATGCAAAATGAACAGAAACAGTTAAAAGTAATCTGCTGAATTATCCTTCAAATAACATCCAAATCATCAATTAATATTCAGAGAATATAAAATATCTAATGGTGACAGAGACTTTGAGATGACAGGCATCATGATAAATGGTGTGAGGACAAAGAACAGAAGGCTATTTAAAAATCTACCTCCAGTCTGTGCAGGGAGGATTTATGTCCCTATAAAGAGGTGATAAAAATACAAATATACCCACAGATTTACATTCCTAATCTCTTAATCAAGAAAATACTGAGTGCACAAGATTCAACAATATCAAGGTATAGCTGGCTCCAACTTCACCCAAAGGTGCCGCAGATATGGGGGTAGTAGCACTGAGCAGCTGTTAACTGAGTTACTCATTAACAATGCACAAAAGTGAGTTCAGGTCACACAAGAATTGAGCCACAAAACAAAACTCGCTGCAGCATAAATGCTTTCAGCATGTTCATCAAGCTGATTAGGGTTGTCTTAAGCCACATCAAAGGAGAGCTCAAAAATGAGGAGACTAATGAAGGTCAGAGCTGAGGAAAGCAATGGTTTTGAACTGTCTGTGGAGCCTCAATTAAAGACATTGTGCTCCCATTCAAGAAGTCAGGGCAGAAATAAAATACATGTGCACCGTTGATCTCGGTCCTGATTAAATTAACTACAGTTCTGATAATCACCACAGTAAGTCCTCAATACACATTCACATTTCATGTTTGAAGCACTTAATTTTTCTGTTTCCAAAAATCCTTAGCCATTTCTGGGTTATTATACCGGTCAGGGTACAGAGCAGGGTGTCTACTCACGACCAGAAAATGATAAGCTACAACCCTGCCACAGGGCTGGAGTTCACGTGTTCTTATTCCTGCTGTCCCAGTGCTGCAGATTCACCCAGACAGGGGTGGGGTGGCATCCCCACCTCTGAGGGCTGTCCTTGCATACCTGGGGACTGATTTCAGTGAAGTAGTCTTTGAACAGCAGCAAGTCAATAGCACCTTTGAAGAACAGCATATGCTCTTCCAGATGACCTAGGCAGTGTCTCAGGAGAATGGGGCTCTCCAGGAGAACCTCCAAAAGGTGGTTTCATCATGGGAGAAAATAGGACATCCCTAAGGAAAGTGCTCAGCTTCTGATGACGGAAAGGATAGTTTCTGGCTAAAAGACTAAATGCTTTCAGAGTCTCCAGAAATAATTATAAAGCAGAGACAGCTCAAGCCTCAGAATCAGATACAGGATAGGAAGGCTGTAGGGGTTTCTAAATGGGTTCAAACAGCACAATTCATGAAGCTTGGCTCATTTCAGTGGTTTCAAGTCCTGGGTGGAGATGTCTGATCACCACAGGAAACGTCATTTTGTTCTGTTTCAATTGACACGTTCACAAATTCGGAGACATCAGTCTTATGCAAAGGGCTTAATTAAGGAGAATTAGAGTAGTCAACAAAATCTGGTGGTCTCTGTAATGTATAGCGGACCTTTCAGCCAAACAGAGTCAGAGTTGTTTCATCAGAACACTCTCCCTTTTGTTGTCACAGTTACTGCATGCAGATATAACTGGAGACAGAAATGATACATGCCACTGAATTTGTATTAAGCAGACACTTTGCCTAAAGGGACATGTCTAGGTCCAAATGTATATATATAAAAAAAAAAGTAATAAATAAATAAATGAAATTTAAAAGATAAACCTGAAAACCAAACCAAACAAACCCAACCAAACAAAAAACCAACAAACAGAAAAAGCCACAACCCACCAAAAATAAGAAAGACTAAAACAAAAAATACTGAACAAACTGCAAAATGTGAAAGAACACTCCTTTCTAAAAATGGATCCGAAGCTTGTTGTCTTTCCTGCTAGACATAGGCATCATTTAGGTAAAGATTTGGAGGTCACCCATGCAAAAAAGATCTGCTTACATCATCATCTCCATCTGCCAGCAAATAAATCCCACTCAGCTGTTTTCTGAGCCAGCAGAAATATGGCAGCACTAACTGTTTTACTTTTGAAAGAGCCCTGATTGTGTCTCCCCATTCAGGCTCTGTTTTGTTTGAATACAAAGGGATTTACTGGGAGAGGAAGTATCCATTTCATGTCTGCAGATCTGAATTCAAAAACAAAATATGACAGTCAGAGATACAATGGGCAGGCAGAGGTAGAGATAAAAGTACTAATCACCTAATTTAGTAGCAATTTCATTTACATACCTCTCTGATCTGCCATATACCTTTTCCTTTGGATTTTTATGGGCAGGAAACTCCTATGTCTCTGTACAGGTAATTTGTAGTGGTTTAGTTCATATGTGGTACAGTTTTTTATTGGTAGTTTTAGTTAGGTATTTTGATTCATTGTGATAACACCAAATAAAATCAGTTGTAGAAGGTTCACGGTTTTCTAATTCAAGATTCATACCTTTACATCAGTATTTTTGGTAAGATAAAGCATTCAGAAAAAGGGACCATGCTGCAGTGTTCAATCTGCAATTATTACTTTTCATGACACCATTTTATTTTGCAAATGTGTAATCCACCACAATTGTTTTACCAATGGATTTTTCTCAAAATTAAAATGATCGTTAAAAAGTTGAAGTAACCTAAGGCTTAAAACTCAGGTGAATAGATGTAGTAAAGTAAGATTAGCATAACAATACTTTAAGCCTGAAAGAAGGACCCAAACCCTTAGATTCAGTCGAACACTAGTGTTGCATGTGAGGGTATATTACAAAACCCACACGAAAAGATGGCTGTATGTCTAACAATGGACCAATCATTTGCGTTGTTGCAAGCCTAAAATAAGTGCAGCTACTCCCTATTTATATCAGAACTAGGAGGCAGAAACATACTGTATTTTGTATAAATTATCTTTTTGATTGACTGGAAGTAAAAAAACTCCTCTGAAGTAAAACAAAACAATTTTGTCCTTTTTTCTCAAAGGCAAAATCCCCCAAATGTAATTTTAAGACTTGAATTGTTGTACATGGCAGTTTCTCCCTATTCTGCTCTTAAATTCTATCCCAGTAATATAAACTGTCTATAGAGCAAGCAGGATTTGACTGGTTTTCTCTCCATCGTATGATTTAACCTCTAGAATGTTTGTATACATTGTGACTATTATGGCATATGATTTTTAAGGCTTTTCTTTTCAGTAGATTCCTAAAAGACCGTTAGTTCGGAAGACTAGTTTGCAGTTTCAATCCAGCAGGACCCATGTTGTTCACAGGTTTTATTTGGCTTAAAATAGTCATTAGGAAACTGCTTCCCAATATTCCTCAGTAAGAAATATTTTACAGAGAGAAACTCTTCCACCAACTCTATCGTGCATTTGAAGCTCACAAAGAACCAAGTTCGAATGAGGAGAATCAACCTTTTCCGTGAGCAATCCAATGGACCTGCAGGATGCAATCTTGCCACCCAATTGAATATGTCCTGGTCCCATAACTGCCTCTTAATTCTGCACCACAAGGGAAAAGTACCTTAACAAAAAAACCCACCAAAATCCTCCAGAAGAGCTGTGCTTTTCCCATGATTTATTTCACTATTGTTTAAGGCCTTCTCCAGCTGGGAGGTAGTTGGCTGTAAAGTTTTGAACTCAGTGGGAGTGAGACATGATACACTTTCTAAGACAAGCATCATCAATCATTTCAATCAAGCAGATATTTTTAGAGTATTAAAGACTTTGAAAGGTACACTTTCGGAGTTTCAGTATTGTCCATATCTGGTAAATGACTGTGCATTTTTGCTGCTATACTGAGCATTTAAACTATTTTCTATTTGAAGATGTTGAACCCAGCATTTATCAGCTGATAAAACTGACCAAAGATGAAAGTGGACAAAGTGTTTTTCAAAATATCATTGGTGATTAATTAAAATGAGTTGCCCAAAAGTTCAAGATCTGGAGCAAAGAGAACATCCACTAAATTAGAAGCTGCCATCCAACTCAAATGTAGTTCTAAACAATCAGTAATGATTTTAGGGAGTCACTTTTAAGTATTATAGAAAAAAAGCATTTCATATTGGCTTTGACCTTAAAATGTCTGGTGTCCCTCTCATTTAAGCTAGAAATCCTCTTACTTGAAAATGACCAGTAATTAACTTTGCTATGTTTCTGTTTGTTTAATGACTGCAAAGACTCTGCTATGCTCTCTGGAATTGTAAGTGGACATTTCTGTTCCACAAAGTTTACAGTAAGAAGGCAGCACTGAAAATATTGTATACAAACCAAAGTGCTGGAGGTGGGTCACTTTATTGCCATTCTAGGTCATTCTTATTTTTTCAGCCTGGTTTCCTAAGGAATCCTGTCCTGTTTACTTGTGTGTCTGTTTTTAATAGGTGACCCTTTCACCTCAACTCATCCCGATAGATTTGACCCGAGTAGCCAATACAAGAATGAAGCTGTTGGTAGCTGGTGAGAGGTGGAAGCCACCCAGAGGACAGGGTCCTTCTCTGACCTCTCACAGACAGAAAATGAGATGAGGATGACCCTCAGCATAACCCAGAGCATTCCAGCAGAAAGAAGATGGTTATGGCCAGCTCAGCTTCAGTAACATCTTCAGTCAGGGTTTACATTTTTATAAATCATTAGAGAATCAGTCTTACAAATTAGCAGAGAAACTACTTCTTCACATTTTTCACCCTTATGGATTTTCTAGTGTCCAAAAAGCCAGACTGAAGCATTTCCAGTATGTTTTAGCGTTCATCAAGTCTTGATCCATAGGAGAACACTGACTCATATTCCTGCTACAGTCTTAGCATAATCCCACTGAAATAATGATCAATGAGGAAATTCAAATCTCTCAGAAATCAGACTCACTTAGATTCAGCATATTCTCAAAATACTAATTTATGGGAAGATGCGGTGATTCTGAGTTTGGGAAGAGCAAAGGATCACATACGGATAAGAACGAAGGCAATGCTGAGCGAAGAGGCAGAGAGAAGGTCCAAAATTGGAGGCAGAAAAGTTGTCCTATAGTCCATGGTTCAACAAGACTGAACCTTATGGACCACATGAGCAGAAGCCAGCACTGGAACTACAAGGAGCAGACATGCAAGGGAGCAAGGGGTGGCAAGGGGTGTACCTCACAAGCCAAAGGGCATTGGTTGCCACCATATGATATTCAAAGCCAAAGTTAGAGCAGAAGCATGTGAAATGAGATTCACATGGCTATTTGCAAAGTTTTGTTTATCCTTCCTGCACTAGGACGGGAAGAATGAAGTTTTGGAAGGATGACTGCTAATTAGAGGGAGAAGACTGAATATCTAACTTTTAAAGAGCTAGGTGAGGCAGGTCCCATTAGGGAGACAGGCTTGGAAGGAAACACACCACACACACAAACACATTCACCTATGTACACACCCCAGCTGAAGAATAAACAAGCTTTAACACTAGCCTCCATGTCTAGGAGAGGAGCAAGGGCTGGATGCAATGTTGGAAGCTGAACAAGGCAGATGGGGTGGAGAGAGTCATTTTGCCAGAAATAGAAACAGCAGACAAAACTCAGGGCTAGTTCTCATCCTGTCAGTATTCAGCACAAATGTTCAAGGGGAAACATGCCTAAGATACTACTGGAAATGCAAGACCTGTGAATAGTACAGGGAGCCAAAAAAGCTACACTTGTCCAGCAGATTTCTTCCTTGTTTTTATTGAAGACAGGCCACCACAGTAAATTATTTCTCAGGGGAAACCAAGAAGCTTTAAAGTGTCAGAATCTCCAAATGTCAAAAGTCAGAAACCATCCTAATATTTTCATTATGCAGTCATTCTTGCAATGCCACACCACACTGATGGGCAAAATTAGCTGAATGAAAGGACGGTGTCATCTAAAATAATACCACGTGTGACTCAGCAGTTCTTATATGCTTTGTAAAATAAATGCAATGTAATTCAGTGGCTCTATAGCAAATGCCCTTTGCCCAGAGTGAGCATCCAGCGAGGTCAGAAAGATTACTTGGTGAACAGCAGTTAGGACTTGCTGCAGTGAATGAAGGCTGACAAGCTGATTGTGAAAATCCAGTATTTTCTTTTAAATTCACCTTCTCAATAACTATACATATGGAACATCTAGATTTTTGTCTGTTTGAGCCTCCAGATTGAAAAATAATGTGATATTTCTGGATAAGATTCTTGATGTTTTCCTCTTCTTTCAGAGAGGACTAGAACAGTGATTGGTGCAATTCAGGTTTCCCAAAATGACTCACCTAATCTGCAATTTAATTAAAAAAAAAAAAAAAAAGAAAAAGAAAAGATAATGAAATAAAGCTTTTATATAAAAATAGGATTTTACACCCTCAGTGGTGATATTCAGCTGGAAGCACTTTTCCCAAATGCTAACATTACAGGCCAGGAACGTTAAACACTTTGGCAGTACACATTGAAGTGAGGACGTTCTGCTTTGTAACTGGGGGAAGCCTGGTCCCCTGTGCCAAGGAGTTAACCTTCATTTGTGAGAGCTATACATTTAGAAAATTTGCAAGGAAAAGAGTAAAGAAATAGAAGGTGTTTGTGGGTAGAAATTCAACAGGTGTCAAAACTAGCGTCCCAGGAATGACAGGAAGACAAATGAAGAAAATACAGACGATGAGTTGTGGACATCATTTATCTGTTTTCTAATAATGTGTCACCACCTCTTGATGATTTTGGAAAGCCATGAGTATGATCTCCCGTTATTACCTGCATCGATTTGTACTGCATCAGGTTTCCCCGAGGCGCTGATTTCAAATTGGTCAGCCAACACACATATTCTTTCATAACGCATTGAGAAAAACAAAGGCCAAAAAAGCTCTCTTCTATTTAAAGAAAAAAATAAATAAATAAAGTATGCCCTGCCCTTTTTATCAGTGTTGCCCTTCGAACGTGCATGTCAAATGAGCTAAGGCAGCGCAAGGCCAAGCGTCAAAAGCGTGACGAGAGCCGTGCCCAGAGCAGGGAGCTGCGGACCAGATGTGCCTCACACCCTCCCGCCAAAACCCACCCCACGGCAGAGGCGTCGACTGCCGTTTCGCACTGGTGCACTTCCCAGCTTGCTGCTCCGAAAGGGAGCCTCTGCCGTGCCACTCTTAACTCTTGTGACATAAAATATCAGTTACGTTAACGTTTCAAAGGAAAAGGCAGACAAATTTGTTGCAGCCTTTGGAGAGGAGTCCAAGGCAATGAGTGATGTTGTGTTTCACTGCCAACACAGGCTAGTGCAGACGGTTTGGGATGTATTTAAGGAATAATAGAAATCTGAGACTCTTTTCCTCAGCTCAAGCTCTTCTCTTAATAAAGTGTCACATCCTTTCTCTTACTTCTCACACAGACTTTCTCAGGAAAAATCCTCGCTTTTTGATGATTGGGAAAAAAAACCCTACAGATCTGCTCCGTTACAGAGAGTAACGCTGCTGGATTTCAATAGCAGAAGAGTAGGGAAAGGCAAAAAAAAAAGCAGTAGTGACAGCCACTGTGCATGACACACGTTGATAAGGCTGTGGCACCCACCATGAAAATAAAGCAGGGACTGAAGGAAGTTTTACAGCCGGTGGTTTGGCAACCGTAGCAGAGAAACAATGAACAAATTCATGTGGGGGGAAAATTCTCTGGTGGTCCTCAGTCTGTTTATTATATGGAATACTTGTTGGGTCGTACTTACAGTGTGCACCAGAGAGGTTTAGTTGCTTTGCGTAATTACACTGGCAAAAGTTTCCAGTGTAGCTGCTGTTTCACCACAGTACCAGTGCTCAGATGAGCATGGCGTCCCACCAAGAACTGTGAGAAGGTATAAGAGCCTTTATAGCTGCATCTTTATAAGCTGCTTGAGCCACATGTCACTGAAACAATACAGTGTAAAGGGGTCTGAAAGCCTTGTTTCAGGTACCTATAGCAAAGTACTCTTGCGTACACTTTCGCACTGCCTCCATCTTGAAATTATACAAGTGATCATGAGTAGGTGATTCAGACAAAGAAAGGAAAAACATTTAAAATTTAAACCAAATATTTTTGACCTGCCTTTTTTAAAGTTGTTTCTGAAAGTGATTCAAAGGCTGAAATTTCCTTCAGTAAAAAAAAAAAAAGCATCTTGAAAAGGCAAAACCTCTCCTCCCTCATCTTCTGAGCTTCCTGTATTTTCCTTGCAAATGTTTTGTATCAAGTCAAAGTCTCTTTTTTTCTCTCTAATCCCTTCAGACCTCATAAGTAAGGAGTTAGGGTCCACTGACATGGGAGCTCTTCTATAGACCTCAGCGAACAGTTCATCGGCCGCTCTGTGAATACAATGATGCTGTGTGCAGGAAACAGCCTATTAGCACTTCTTTCATCATTTACCTCTTTGCATACCCTTACTCCTCCTTTCCGCTGAACACGCACACTGTATTTTATAAATACTTTCAAAACCAACAGACTTCGATTTGAAACTGAAAAAATATCTAAGTCATAACAATGACCAGTTCAACTACGGTAAAAAAATGTCTCTAATGCAAAGCCCAGTTCTCATGGGCAGGACCTGAAACTGTGGACATCCCACAAGGAAGTGGACCCAGCTGCTCAATTGCTACAGCATTTGATTCTAATCACATCATTAAAATATTGGTGCTTTTTGTAATTCTGGAAATGGGTATACAGTGTAGTACATGATTTTAGAAGCAGTTTCCATTACACAATTTCCATTTACTACAATACTGAATCTATTTAAGTATGTTCCATTAACTTTCCTTCATTACAAAGGGAATTGGTAATGTCTTGGCCATGATCACTAGAAAACACAATGTTCACAAAAGGGGTTGTTGCTTCACCAAAGACCAAGGGCTGATTATTCTTTGGTATCTGGTTATACTTAAGGTGAGGGTACCTCCTCCTGGTATGGACCAGAAGTTAAGCCTACAAATACAGAGTAAGTTATAGAGAAAGGGATTGGATTTACAGCTTCTGCTTTATGTCTAGGGGAACTAGGTAATCCCACATCTTAAAACATAACTGAGGTTTTCTAAAAGTAAATATGGAATAAATATGTATAAATCAACAAACAAAAGCTTTCCACCAGCTCTCACTCCATATGTAGAGCTGCACATTGCACCAGTCAGGGATCTGGTTGTTCTTCACCTAAACCATAACTTTGAACTAGCTGATAAATCTGAGAAATGGAGCAGTCTAGACTGGAGATCTGTGAGAGAACATCTGGTAAGACCAGTGTTATTTCTAAAACCAAATACATTTCCATAGATTTTTACAGTCAACCCAGAAAATGAGGGCATGGGCAGATAACTTGTGCTTTCAGCGAGTGATGCCAAGAAGACAGAGTGTCAAGAACAGTTTAAAGATTACAGTCATAATTTTAACAGTGCTTCTGTGGTAATTAGCCTGGATACAAAGAAAGAGCAGTGCTATCCTCCTTTTCCAGTCTTCCTTTGGTGTTACTAGGTATCCATATCTAGTATATCCTCTTCAGCCACACACTAAACCAAACACAGAGAGAGACAAGCAGAGATTCGGAGCTTCCTCTCTCCAAGCCCAGTTCTCAGCAGCTGGATGGTCACTGACCTGGAAGCTCACTGAGTGGACCTCCTCTCTGCTCTCACACTACTCGTGCTCTGTCCCAAAAAAAAGGAGGCCACAAGACATGCTGAGCTTTGCTCTCACTCACAGCTGATGCCAGGAAGGCAGACTGGCTCTAACAGGAGCAGGGCAGAAGACAGAGTTCACACAGATAAGGAAACCAAAGCCTGTTTGCTTCCATTGTTTTGTACAGTGGTCGAGATGCACGCAGCCCTCAGCTCACTAGCATCTCTGGGAGCTAATCACAGTCACAGAAATTTTGCGTATGAAAGGGTGATATATTCCAGGTGTATCATCTGGTAGGAAAAAAAAGAGCTGAAAAAAAACCTCAAAACAATAGAAACCTTTCAATAGAGTAAAGCAAGTGATTTGAACCAGAACGTGCTTTCCATTCTCTTTCCCAAAGATGTTCCCCCTCTTTATCTAACACGTGTTTGCTTTGGATATCGAAACGAAAGCACGTCAAGGGCAGGACGTAGCCAAATGCCGTATCCTGGCTGCAGCTCTTTCTGGACAAGAGTCAGACACTTTATTGCATTCTAATATTGTTGTACATATCAGCACCTGTTGCACGTGCATATTTTAAGGTTTATGGTTTTGTTGTTTTATCGTGAATTTCCTGCTCTTTCTTTATGGAAAGCTGATAGCTGAGATTTTTCACGCCCATTTTAAAAACACATGCAGTGGTTATCACATTTTAGCACTTCAGGCGCAAGCAGCTTTAGCTTCCTGTCGAAAAATCATCCTGCAGATTTTATCGCCTTGCAATCCCATTTATAACTTTAAAACACAAGTATTCAGTCCAGTGTGGCTGGCTGGCTGGTTTTCCTTACAAAGGTTTGAAAAGCCATTGAGCCATTCTTTGGAGATTTTCACTTTGAGAAATCGTGGTACCTTTTTCCTGTTATTTTTCCTGACGTAATTCAGTGCTTTTCAAAAAAAGAGACTTTAAGGATGCAAGTTTGATACCACTGAACAGAAATATTGCTCTAGAATTAATCAGGATCAACACTTTTGTAAATTTGTTCCTATTTCAAGATAAACTGACATTGGATTAGCATAATCTAATATTTTAAATTGCTCAACTGCTACCTAATTCTTCCACAATTTTCAACAATAAGATTTAGGCATTTCAGGAAAATGAAGGCTTCTATTTAATAGAAGAGGCTGAGCAGGTCCATATTGTTGTTAAAATCAGGAGTTCTGTTTTTATGAAATGTGTCATTAGGCTGTTGACACGTTCCATGTGCCCATGCCAAAAATCACTATCCAACATCTAGACACGATTAAGAGAAATGCATGAACCTTTGGCATGAAAAGGAAAATGTCCCCATACAGTTCAATACCAAATTGCTAACAGCAAAATACCAAGTAAGCTTTTACTAATGTTTTTATATTGTCTTCAGCTGAAATCAAACAGCATTCAGTTTATCTCAGAGGAGTGTTTTAAAGGAAATGAAGCTCAGTAGTGAAAGGCTAAGGAAAATACTAATCTGCCATGTCATAGCTTCTTTTTAAATTCAAATCAGCCTTGCCACAGTCATAAAATTGTAATAACACCTTTAGAGAGACTCCTAACCACTTGCTTCTATCAATGGCCATGGTGTCTTGAGCAAAGCCTCTAGCTTCAAGCATAAGGTACTATCCTAACAGTACCAGCCAGCATTTACGAGCTCTCACTGTTGGGTGCATTGGCCTCCAGGTTACAATTTAATCACTGACTGAAAGTATCTTCCCACTGCAGTTTTGATCTGAGCTACAGTTGTTCTCAGAAAAGAAAGAAAAAGAGTAGGTGGAAAAAACCCATGATGGAAAAAAGTAGGCACAGCTTTGCTGTTGCTTGGATAGTAACTTGCCAAGGTAAGAAGACCCTGGAGAGAGAGGGACAAAAATTCAAACACATTAACTTATGAATGACTTCTGCTCTGCACCCAGGGTAGTCCAGAAAAGAGGAAAATAAGTGAGGAAACTACACATGGCAGTGCTGAGGTTTCCCGATGGCCTAGCGAAGCTGCAGCAGTACTGACCGTGACCCACCGTGAAAGCACAGCCGCGTACCTCCCGCGCTCTCCTGCGCCCAAGAGAGCAGGAGAAAGGAAAGAAGTGAATCATGTTGCCCTGAAGCCTTCTCACAGGCACTGTGCCTGTCGTCCATTGGCCTGAGCTGCTTCACAGGTTATTACAAGGTACGTCCAACTCGCATGCAGGGAGAGCGGGCACCCCTAGATTTGCCTCTTGCCCTTTGGGGTGCTCCTTCAGACAGGATTACCACCCATGGAGAATTTTTCTTTTTTTTTTTCTTTACGCCTCTAGTCAGGGACTCAGCCATATACCGTTAGTACAAACATTAAAGACCACAAGAAACCGTACAGGAAAACCAAGAGTCCTACACTTGAAAAGGAATATTGCTGGCTGGCCCAAGCAGCCACTTAAAAACACAATTGGGACAGGAAAGACACAGCATGTGAGCAGACCGTCATGAATGGCTCTATTTAATGCGGAGGAAGAACCGAAAATAGAGGTTTCTAAATAGCCAGGTCAGACATTCCCTTACAAAAAAAAAAATCCCAGAGCATGTTCCTGAGATGCCCCGTACCAAATGCCAGTGCAGAGCCAGCGCTGCGTCTCCAGCCTGTACGGCTCAAGCTCAGCTGAGTGTCTGGCAAAGAGCAGCACGTGCTGACGGGGCTGATGAACTGTACAGCAGGGTAAGGTGCAAGTGACGGCAAGAGAGCTCCTGGAAGAAAGAGCAAGTTTCTGTCTATAGAACACAGAAATCAGATCAACTTACCCAAATCTAGTGCCTACTCTCAAGAAGAAACACATTCTTTTCTTTTGACTTCACAACCTGCCCATTCTTCCGACAGCTTTCAAAACAGAGAAAACTTGTGGCCAAATGGATGTGGTTTTGTTTCTTAAGCTAGCCTTTGTCTTTTTAATTCCCTTGTTTCCTTTTCAGAAAGAACCTTTTCCTCATCTTATTCAAGGCTGGAAAGCATAGGAGAACCCTTTTTTCAAACAATACTTCTGGCTAGAATACATGTATTTTGTAATTACATTTGTTCTAAATGCTGTCCAGCTAATCTGGTTGTATCCTGGGGCCATTTTCCCTGGTTTTAGCTCTGAAACAAATGATGATTTATTTTCTGGTTGTTACCTAAGTGTATATAGATGTGATCTTCCAAGAAGTCTCATTTGTCATTATTCAGGACATTTGACAATGGGGCACCAGAAACGAATCAAAGTGACTAAATGATGTCAGCTGACTACAATATTATTTTCCAAAACCTTAAAGCAGTGCTCTGCAGCTGCATGTAAGTAACCTTTCTGCTGGGAATTGATGTCTTCTAGGGTTTTCTGTTTTGGAGGAACATGTGTTCAGGGAGCTCACCAGCTGCCTATGGAAAACCATTTTGCTCTTAAAGCAAAACCATATGTCAGGCCAAGGTAAAGGAAGCATTTGAAAAAAAGAAAAATTTCTTAAAAAGTGATGCTGAAAACTGTCAGACAGCTAGCTAGCCATGCACTGCAGGAGGTGGTAGCAGATTAGAGTCCCCCCAGAGCTACGGGGAGGCGGGGCGCTCCGCAAAGGGTTGAATTTCCATTCCCGACCTGTGAAGGCAGGAGGGGAAAAATACAGCTACAATTAGCAGTTTGGCAGCGGCTCTGTTTTGACTGAACAAGGCCCCACGGACTCTTAAGTAACGTGCCGGCTCCGTCTGCCCACAGACAGCTTCCCTTGGTGCTGCTGACTTCAGCACTTCACACTTGAGTCTAGCCCTGCTCCTCAGCATCCAGTCAATGCTTCTCCCACAGGGCCCCAGTTAGACCCGGGGCGGGGGGAGCTTTGCTGAACCAGCAGAACATTGCCCAGACCTGGAACCGTGGGCTGCTGGCAGCCTAGAGAGGCTGAGAAACAGACACTAAGAGCCATCAAATGCTCATGATGGCAAAGGAGAAGAGACTGGAGGGAAGATGTCCTTCCAAAGACCAAGGTCTGGCAGGTTGCTGGAACAGCCCTGTGAAACGCAGTATCGAGTAGAGGACCCGAGTTTGAACCAGCTACGCAAAATAAACACACCAGTGTGCAGGTGTCCTAAGTCAATGTGGGGGCAAGAGGAGAATCCACATTGCTATAAATTCAAAAAAGAATTTGCAAAAGCACATGCAATGCCTTCTCCATTCTTCCAAGCTTGCAATATAAGCCTGTGAAAACCATAGACGTACAGATCCTGTACACTCTGCTTATTAACCTTGCTCTTTGGCGACGATCTCGTAACAGTGAATATGGTAATTATCAGTGATTGATTATAAGCCAAGTAAGCCATGCATGAATTTAATCCCCCACTGCACAAAAAGGGCCAAAACAAGAAAGAGACTGTTATGTAAGTCATATGTACGCCAATGACAGAAACAGCAACAAAAATAACTTGGCTACTGTACCTTAGGGAATGCTTACAGAACACCGGAAGTATTAGAATACAAACAACAATAATAACATCTAGATAGTGCTTTTTAACCTGACATCAGACAGCAACATGAAGATGCTTCTGGGAAGAGTATAAATGAGTACAGTTTGTGCTACTAAAGAAATATATCTGCACGGTAGTAAAAATAGACCTCTCCCACAGATACACACCCTAGCACTTAACTTCAAAACCCAGTATCTCCTCGGTATCGTTACTTCCCCAGCATGTCATTCAAATCTCCACGTCCAAATAGTCCCTTTCTCACCCTGCACTCCAGCAGGTCAGCCTCCTCACCTCATTTCACAGTCTCTCTGCCTACACTGTTGTTCCTCTCTCCAGCCCGTCTGGGTGGAAAGGACAGAGGAGTCACAAGAAAGATATGTGAGAGTGATCTACGACCGTGCTAGAGACCAAGCAGTAGAAAACGGCCGTTACAAAGTCCTTCTGGCGCTATCCCTGGAGCATGTGATGCCAGGTCTGTCCAGCACAGGAAGCTGTGGAGGCTCCAACACACCACAGAGATTTTCATTGCTAAATTCTCACAAGTTTCTTCTGAGTACAAATAAATTGCAATTTTCAACTGTTTATAACTTGGCAAAGCATGAGTGGGTTTTCTCTAAAGGACCAAAAAGCACATCCCTGACATAAAGGCGGCTCCTGCGCCAAACCAAGAGCCCCTACTGCAAAGCTCCAAGGCACTTGAACTTCCCAAAGAAAAGGTCAACTAATCTTTTTTAGCCTTGGAAACCAAGGCATTGTTTATCCTTCGCCTTGTTCTCATAAACAGCAGAACTCCTTTGACTGATATTTTCAGAAATAAAAACCTGCCCAAGGCATGGAAAATTTGCCTAAGAGAAGTGTTGGAGAAGTTGTGAAAAATAAAACCCAGAGATTTAGTGTGGGAAATAACGAGCAGCCCGGGCAACAGGGCCGCCGACCTACCTAAAATCGCAACGAAACGACGGGTGTTACAGCGGTGGGGTAACGCTACCTCTCCCTGCGGTGGGTCCCGCTGTCCCTGAACTCAAAACCACAGGCACACACGAGCAGAGGCTCCTGCAGGCAGATCCCCTCTCCCAGGCCACCTTCAGCTGTAGTGTCCTGGGTGCATGCATTCAGCAGATGCTGCTTTGGGAGGCGACTATCACCCGTGGCAGAGCAGCAGACAAGAGTGAGAGCAGGACTCGGCTGACAGGTTTCATCACCGTGATCCTAACATTTCAAGTCAACAGCACGAGGCCAGGAAGGAGCTCGTATGTCACTGAGGTCCTTGCACTTCCCCATGGAAGACACTCTATGCCACAAGTGGTGCGTCCTGACATGACTTATAGACTAAATAGCTAAATCTCTTTCTTCCTCCAGATACCTACAAACTCTCATGGCCATAATATACCCCATAATGTATTCCCGCAAAGCCTGCAATAATTCACTTGTCATAATACACCGGGGATACAGGCCAACAAAAGCAGATTTGTGTTTCATCTTACATTCTGATCTCTGAAGTTATGCTAAAAGAAAACAAATTGAAATGCAGAGGTACTTTTTTTTGGAACTCGTTTGCGGTTTATTATTACAATGAGCTAAACAGGTCTGACAGAAACATGTGATCTACACAGAAGAAGCTTTCATGTGAGCCAAAAGACCACTTCCACCATTTAAAAGGATGAACAAAGATCAGGACAGCTCCAAGGGGTGGAAGAACGAAAGCGTGGACCTCAAAGAGTCAAAGAGCAAAACTCTTTACAGGAGTAGCAGAAGAACACAATAACATTGTCCTCTCTGTTTCCACAAAGGACAGATTCATTTTCCTTTTCCCAGGAAAAAAACGACATCTTAAAGTCACATATTGTAATATAAAAAATTAGATCACATCAGAGAAGAGCATCTCTTCCATATCAAACAAGAATGTACTTGCGAAAACATATGGAGAGAACAAGTTGGCATATCTGTTCATGTTTACTTATCTTGGCAAAGTGGGGAAGAAACATAGTTTTTATAATAACTTGTTCTTTATTGTGGTGTTTTGCTTTGCATCCCAGATTACAATCACGTTTTTTACAAGTTAGTGATCTGCTGAATTCCTACTTCCATCTACCTTCATTTGTACCTTTCCTTTTCATCTGTGTTTCTTTCTTGGGTTCAGGTACATATTTTATAAATCTCTCTTTTCCCCCCAGTATTTTCTTCCTGGTTTTTTTTAGGTAGATCTCCCCCACTGTTTTGGGGGTTTTTTTGTTGGATTTTTTAGCATGAAGTTAGTTTCAACCAGAAATGAACTTCAACATGGAGTTCATTTCATGCTGGGAGTAATGAGTGAATGCTGTTGGACACTGATAGCTAGCAAGTGCTGAAGAAGTCTTCTAGCCTGTTAGAAAGGGCTTTCTTCTGAACCAGCAGGACGAGTTGCATTGACCTTTCCATTTACATAGGCAGGTTCATTCCTAATCTCAATGTGTTCCAATAGCCACATAAACTAAACCTGAGGGCACCTGACAATCAACAGAAGCAGTCACCAAGGAGGGACATACATCAAGGTCAACAAATAGGCATGCATAGCATTTATAAAACTATAACTATAGCAGGAAGGCAGCAAACCTTGTCTACCTCTGGTGGCAGGAAACTTTTCACTTATTCTCCTGGCAGGCTAAAAGAGTTGCTTAAGAGAGCTATTTCCAGCCACGGGTCCGAGAGCACCCATGAAGTCGTATTCACATAGAGGTATCCAAGAAAACATCGTGCAGCCTCTTCAGAGAATGTGATAGACACGGTCAGTTCTTTCATGCACATATATATATATATACTTCCTCCCCCCACCACCCATCATCTTCTTAAAACCAGTGTCTAGATAGGGATTTACTGTCTAGATAGGGATTCAGGTCACAACTGGGATATTTACACAAAGTCCTCTTAGCACATGCAGAATGAATGAGTTTATTTAATGCCTTCACTTCCCTTAGGTTTCTTTCATTCACAAAATGTTTGCTGCTTCTCCCTGCAGCTGTAGCACTCTAAGGCTTGAGGAAAAAATATTTTTAACATTATCAGGAATTCTAAGCTCCATTAGGTCCCAACATAATGCAAAGCCATTACAGGGGCAGAATTTGCGGCTTTGTCATCACTGGTCTCCTGGATGGCATGCAGGAAATCTTTATGCATGCTTTTCCCATTCCACAATTTAATTATAGATGACATAATTAAATCCTATAGCTACATTGTTCAGCGCATGTTCTGCATAATGGAATTTATGAGTACAAATATTACAAGATGCAATTAAATCTTATCTATTGAAGAACACCATGTGGATAAATTTTTTATATTTGTCAAGGTAGATTAATGAGAGGTTCGGGTCTCTTCTATACACAGAGACGTGAGGGTGAAATTTAGAACTTTGATTCAGGTACAAAATGATCTGGAGAAAGAGGTCATTCACACTCAAGGCCGGCCTTTTGGTTTGAGTCAGTTACTGTTCTTTTTGCAATCACAGCAGAATTTTTTTCCTCCATTATCCCCAGGGACTGTCTAGAATTTCAGCACAGCAACAGCTACTGGCAGTGCTATTTTCCTGGATTGGTTTTGCATGCTTTTTAAAAATCTGACATCCCTTTAATTAGCATCTTCAGAGGAAGATGGGGCATGAAGCTCAGGGCTTTGCACTATTTTTCCATTTTTCATATTTACACTTATCAAGAGCAACAGCAATAAGGAGTCTATTCATTTGCTGGCTATCATACATCTACAATAGCTGAGGATACAAAAGAAAGAGAAGACCAGAAATTTAGTGCTAAACAAGACATGTACGTGGTCTCCAGGCAGGACATCATGTAGTATGACATATGAGTTCAGTTAAGAATTTTTTTGTTCCTACAGAAGCACCTCTACCATGAACACATATTGAGGTGCAGAAAGTTTTAGGGGACAGTCTTTCAGGAGCTGGCTCTCATAAAAGTAGCTTCATGGGATACAGGGGTAGTCTTGCAACTACTGAGTCTTAGACTCTTACTAAACATAGAATCATAGAATAGTTTCAGCTGGAAGAGACCTTCAAGATCATCCAGCCCAACCTTATTCCTAGCCTTATCAAAAACCACTTAAACCATGTCCCTAAGCACAACATCCAACATCTTAAACACCTCCAGGGATGGTGACTCCACCACGTCACTGGGCAGGCCATTCCAATGCCTGATAACCCTTTCTGGAAAGAAATGCTTCCTAATATCCAGACTGAACCTCCCCCTGTTCAACTTCAGTCCTTTTCCTCTTGTTCTGTCACTTGTCATCAGGGAGAACAGACCAACTCCCACCTTACTACAACTTCCCTTCAGGTAGTTGTAGAGGGCAATAAGGTCTCCCCTCAGCCTTCTTTTCTCAAGGCTAAACATCCCCAGATGCCTCAGCCTTTCCTCATAAGAGACATGCTCCAAACCCTTTACTGGCTTTGTAGCCACCTCTGTACCCTCTCCAGCACCTCAATGTCCTTCTTGTAGAGAGGGGCCCAAAACTGGACACAGTATTCAAGGTGCGGCTTCACCACAGCTGAGTACAGAGGAATGATGACCTCCCTGCTCCTGCTGACTACACTATTCCTGATACAGGCCAGGATGTCATTGGCCTTCTTGGCCACCTGGACACACTGCTGGCTCATATTCAGGCAGCTGTCAGTCAACACCCCCAGGTCCTTTTCTGCCTGGCAGCTTTCCAGCCATTCTTCCCCAAGCCTGTAGTGCTCCTCAGGATTGTTGTGGCCCAAGTGCAGGACCCAGCATTTGGCCTTATTGAAGCTCATAAAATTGGCCTCAATCCAGCCTATCTAGATCCCTTTGTAGAGCTTCCCTACCCTCAAGCAGATCAACACTTCCACCCAGCTTGGTGTCATCTGTAAATTTACCAGGGTGCACCCTATGCCCTCATCCAAATCACTGATGAAGACGTTAAACAGGAGTGGCCCCAGTACTAAGCCCTGGGGGACACCACTCATGACTGGCAGCCAACTGGATTTAACTCCATTGACCACAACTCTTTGGATTCGTCCATCTAACAGATTTTCACCCAGGAAAGCGTATGCCCATCCAAGCCAAGAGCAGGCAATTTCTCTAATAGAACCTGTGGGAAACAGTGACAAATGCCTTGCTAAAGTCAAGATAGACACCAGCCACAGCCTTGGCTTCATCCAACAAGCAGGTCACCCTGACACAGAAGGAGATCAGGTTTGTTAAACAGGACCTGCCCTTCATAAACCCATGCTGACTGGGCCTGCTCACCTGGTTGTCCTGCATGTGCTGCATAATGGAACCCAGGACGATCTGCTCCATCAGCTTCCCTCGTACTGAAAACTCTTATGCCATCCCCATTTGGGATTGGCCAAAGAGCAGAAGTGACTCAGAGGTGTCCTATTGTCACAGAATCTCCATGGAGATTCTCAGCTCATTTGTTACACTTTGTTCAGGTGTCTGCTTCAAGCCGCTGCATCACCCAACAGCTGGTCCAGGTCAGGTACTATCTGAACACCAAATCACTGCACATTTTCCAGCAAAGAAAATGGACATTTTATTCTTCTAATGCATAGAAGTATTTTTCTCTCTGCATCTTATAAGTATCTCTCAATTTCAGCTATTTTCACATTTATTTTGATCCTTTGCCTTAAGGTCATTTGAGGAACCTTAGAGACACCTTGGAACAACTTTACAAACTTATTTTTTCTCTTTTAATAAAGCCACTCTTCTTTTTTATTGTACTTGGACTTGAACATTTTTATGAATACAATAAAAACATGAAAGAATCCTGTATTTAAATGTTCTTGTGTTACAGAACTATCACCTTTCTTAACCTGACTGCATATCAGTGCCACAGAGCTGGATGCAGGAGGGCATAAGGTATTAGCTTAGCATAGGCTCAGTTAGACCCTGAGGTCTGAGGGCATGACTGTATGCAGAGACTCAACCTGTGGAAAGGAACCAAAAGACAAAAAATCCTGCCAGTTGAACTCAAAGGCAAATTTTCCAGAAAAACATAATCCAGAACTGGAAAGAAGGCAAAAAGATCTTGGCCAAAGGCAGAGTTCCTTCATTTTGACAGGGAGATTGTGGTTGCGACTTCCTCCCATCTCTTCCCCCTTAGAACAGTGAGAGGTTTTCCAAGAGCCCAGTGATGAGAATATGGAGCCATTAAAAGACTCCAGAGATTAGCTATGGAAGAAGAAGGAAAAGAGTACAAGGTAGAGCATTTTGTTTACAACTTTTACCAACATTATGCCTGAGAGAGAGGGAGGAGTCTTTCTTTTTTGGGATGTCAGTGGAAGAGTAAGGGGAAGGCATTGTGAGTCAGATCAGTTCAAGATACTGCCAGTCCTGCTAGTAAGCTTTCTGAAACCATAACACTGCACACAACATTCCTCTTGGGCCTCAGTTTCCCAGCTGCAAAAAGACAACATGTTTCATGGAAGTGTCCTGGTTTGAGTGAGAACAGAACTAATTCTGTTCAGTGATTTTACTTTTCAGCTCAGTTCTTCTAACTAACT
>WTSP01022302.1:0-53305 GCA_025331215.1 Actenoides lindsayi | reverse complement strand
GATATTCCATACCATATGATGTCAGCTTAACAATGAAAGCCAGCAAAAAGCATGGGGGCGGGGGGTGGAGGGGGTAGGGGGGAGTGCATCTGCTTGTCCTCCAGAGCAACTCCTATGCATTTGGAGCCCTGTTTCCTAAAAAGGGGCCAGACAGAGCCTGTTGATGGGAAGTAAGAGAATAAATCTTTATTTTTGATTCCATGCACAGCCTTGCTTTGCTTCTTCATTAAACTGCTTTTGTCTTAACCCACAAGTTTCATCTTATTTCCTTCCCCCTGGTCCAGCTGAGAGGAGGAGGGGGGGAGTGATAAAGTGGGCACCTGGTGTCCAGACAAGGTCAAACCACCACAGAGACTAAACTTAAGAGGCCACAAAGTTGGAAATTGTTTATTCAAAAACAAATTTCAATACATTTTCAAGAAAATTAACCTGACTATTCTTTAAATATAAAGATTATAGAGAAAAAATGGCCTCCTTAACACAAGGCTGACCTTATCACAAGACTCCAACATGATTTATGTATCCAAATTTTCAAGATTGCAAGTAGACATGGTTTGCACACAACACATTCAGGCAAGAAGATGTCACATACAGTTCTGTATTTGATTTCTTTGTGTTGCACAACAAACTATTTTTTCAAGGCACAAGAGGTTAAATTGACTGGCATATTACTGGGTAGAGTTGAGAGTATGTAAATATTCCACCCAAAGGCAAATCCTGAGCCTGACTTCCAGCCAAGAGCATCTCTGAAGTGAGGCATGCCTAGAGACGTAATGTTTACCATTCTTTTTCAAGTCAAAAAGCTTGTGATTTTGTAGAGGGAAAAACAAGACTTGCCATGTATTTTATTTTATTTTTTATAAGCTGGCACCTTATTGTAGGCAAGAAAAATCCTCTTCCTTGTGCTAGATACTAACCTTTAGGTTAAGGTTAAACCCGTTAGAGTGGTATCTACAGCAATCTGTAGAGAAACATCTGAAGTCAGCAGGCTGAGGTGTTTCATGATAGCCACTTAAGGAGCAGTGAAGATGAGGAACCCCTCAGACATGGTATTCATTGATGTTGGAGTACTTGTCCACTAGGAGTCCATTGTAGTACATTGGCAAAGTGCCCTTCTCTGCCCTTGTCAAACGCTTCTGGTGTTACCCTCATTGATTCCATGGTTT
This sequence comes from Actenoides lindsayi, assembly GCA_025331215.1. Classification (NCBI taxonomy): domain Eukaryota; kingdom Metazoa; phylum Chordata; class Aves; order Coraciiformes; family Alcedinidae; genus Actenoides; species Actenoides lindsayi. The sequence continues at coordinate 52,139 of WTSP01022302.1, read as the reverse complement.
GTAAGCAGAACTGTCAGACACTGAGAAACAACCACATTAGTTCTTCCTCAGCCTCAAGTTATGAAAACTCAAATATCCCACTTTCCCCAAAAGTACGTAAGCATTCAGCCTATAAAGTGTTTAAGACAATCAAAAAAGGACAGCTGAGGCATGTAGAAAATATTGCATCCCCTGGATAATCCAACTAGATGAGCCACTGGGCAGAGTGGGATCTGTGTCCAATGCAGGAGGCACCCTTACACTCCCTATTTCCACCAAAGAGTTGGGGGGATTTCAATCAACAAGAATTCTCTTCAGACACATTTAAATTGTGTTATAATATTTAAAAGTAAATTAATTAAAAATTCAAGATTCCTGATGGGTTGAAAGAGTGTGAAGAAAAGTGAGCACAGTTTTTTAATAACTAAAAAAAAAGGAGAGACAAGGAGTCACAAGATAAAACTCAGGGAGGACACTGGGCACTCACAGAAGACTCAGACTTTTTTTCCTGTAAGGAATGACATCCATCACTAGGCTGTAGCATAAGGCGTGACTGATAGATAGCTCTCCCTTTCCATCCAATGACTCCTAAATTGTTGCCTGCACAAGGTCATGTAGATACTTCTAGGAAAGGTGTCTTCCCATTATCCTGAGTTTATCAGTCTCTTACATTCAGGAAGGGAGAAATGGATGTTGAACCCTCCTTCAGCTGAATCCAGGTCACCTAATTAAAAATATCAGTAGAGATCAAGAATATTTCTCCCTCAGGTCTCCCACTTCCCTAGCAAAGAATATTATATAAAGAATAGCAGCAGCAGCAGCAACTGCATTTTATGCAGAGCCTAATTCAGCTGGTATGTGTTAGGTATGCCTTGATAACATCTTCCAGATCAAAGCCCTAGGGAACTGGGGCAGGGTGGGGGAATTGAGGAATGCTTGATTTTGGATTTTGGTTTGACTTAAGCAGGAATTAAGTACTGAGCTGTTCAGCTCTCTCAAGGCAGGGATTTGGGGTGTGCATGGGGTACCACTGCTTGAGAAACACAAAAAATAAAGTAATTAGGGATCTTATGTGCTACCTGGGATATGTAACAGAAGGTTTCAAAGCTACAATTTTGGATGTAAGCGTTTAGATTCCTTTAAGCTCTATTTTGTACAGCTACAGTTCACATTCTCTGCTCTTTTTTCAACTAATATGGATCCTTCTTAAGAGAGAGAGCACATCTAGGACTGAGAAGGGAGGTTAACCTTCAGCCTTTATTCTACTGGTGATCGTTCTTGAACTTACTAGTTACATATTCAAAAGAGTATTTATATTGAATATTTTGATGTGTCATGCTGAAGTAGATCAAATTGGTTTCACTCAAATTTATTTTTGTCTCATAAAATAAAATTCACTTAACTTTATTCTAAAGATAGGCCTTTGGAGAACAAGAATTTGTCTATGAAGGACAACATCCCAAAACATTTTATCAAAAGTTTATTGACCAACTAATTCTTCTAATATTAGTCATGAAAGTTGGTACTAAGGAAATGAGGGACCTTTCTTTTTATGCTCAAACTAGTCTGTTTTGTAAATTCTGCGTAGATAGACACATTTCCACCTGCTATAGGCTTTTTTGTTTTCACTTACATATGCTCTGAGAAATACTTCTTGTATTTTAGCACCAGACCTGATCAGATAATTCACAGTGAATAATTTATTTGAACAAATTTAGACTTTCCTGCTTGTTAGTTGTCCATGAGCTGTTTTTGATTTTCTTGAATTTATTCATTATTCAAAAGTATTTGTTCAATAACTTCTATGAATAACTTAATGAGCAAAGCTTTATTTGTGGACTGTTTGTGAGGTAGTTTCACATGAGCACTAAGAGTTCTTGCTGTTGCTCAGTTATTTTAGCTACTGAGATCATATAGCATTTTTCTATTTCTTGACTGGGTGAATAAATTGAGGCTGTCTTACATGAATACTTACATTCAAAAGTTCAAAATTTGCTTTTCATAACAACTAGTAGTCAGTTATAATGTGCTGCAACTGTGTACATTCCTAAAGTAAATCTTTCATTTCCATACTTTCAAGGCTCCAAATAGACCATTCCCTTCCAAAAGGGATTTAATTTTTTTGCAGGTGGGTCTCAACAAAGATATATTTTTAGGTAGCCAGCCTGCATTTGCTAGATGTCTGATCTTGACTCCATAGTTGAAAGAAGAAAAACACCAATAACTATCAGTTGTTTTAAATAAAAATACTATTGCCATTAGAATATAAGCTACAGCATCAACATTTTTTAAAGAAGTCTTTCTTCTTTCAACATTGACGCCAGATTTGTAATTTAAAATAGAGCCCTAATATTGTGTCTATGAAAAGTTAAGTATTTGATAAAAAAACATCTTGAGTGCTGGCTTTCTTTTGGAAAATTGGAATAAATTTATATGAAATAAACCACGTCCCTTTTGTTACTTCTTTATGAATTACAATATCAAAAACTTTAGGCAGATAATGTTAAAAATGGTTGTTCATAGGAAACTTCAGAATTCAGGAAGTCTGACGAAACAAATGGAATAATTTTATGATGGAATTGTTTATATGTATTTTAGAGCTGATTAAGGTAATTATTTTTGTTTCTTTTAGTAAATGTTGCAGAGACTTTCTCTGTAATTATCTTAATTAGATGCATTAAATCTTTTTGAAACATTCAGTACAGAAACCTAAACAGAAAAAGCAGAGTTATTTTATGACTTTTAATGCTGTTTAAAGCACAGTAACCATGATCTTATTTTGAATTTTTGTTCATCACGGCACTTGCGTAAGATTGATGAAAATGCATTAAGCAGGATATATTTATCTCCCTTTATGTTCTTTTGGAAATGTCATTTATATAGCACCAAAATGCTATGTTTTAGTAAGGCTGCTGCATATTTGACATGTAACTGACAGATGATGTCTAAGCATTATGCAGGGCTATTAAAGATGACATAGAATGCACAAACATATCAGTACATGAGGGAGAAAACTGGTGAGATTTCAGAAAAAAAATTAACATCACTGGGTGAAAGTCACAAGTGGAGCTATTTGAATTAAATAAAGGAGAGAAAATGCATCAGTAGCAAGCTAAAGGCAAAACATGAGTTAGTGTATCAGGCGTGCAGTAATAAAATAAAATGGAAAACAAAACAAAACAAAAACCAGTAACTAAGTATGGGTAATGCAGATTAAAGTAGACCATTTCATATGCAGATCTGATTTAATCTGAAAGCAATAGATTTTCTTCTGTTTGAATACTTGAGTGGGGTTTAAGAGAGAATAATTCAGATTACTCATGTGCAGGAAGAGTTTCTAATCTCCTGCTTCTCATTAGATTTGAACAGGTCTTGAACTTCAGTCCCCTAGAAATTTCCAATGAAAGTGCATATCCCTACATAAGAAATCTGAGTCCTTTGGTACTGTGTTACTAGTTTTTCTCAAGTATATATGTAAGATCTCATAAAAATAGCCCACAAACCCTTTTCTGCCTCCAAGGACTTCATGGACCATGAAATGGTAACTACCAGTAACTGCTGTGTCTGTAGAAGACACTGATTTTTTTAAACAGAGGATAATCCCAGCCCTTATTGTGGAGTTTGATCAAATGAATAGAAAGAATTAGGCATTAAAAGGGCTAGGGAGATGCAAAAAGGGATCAAATGACTGAATATGAGCATAAAATGAAGAAATGCTTATCTAGTTGATAGTTCATATACTTTTATACTTTCTTCACTGACTAGAATAAAAAATAACTGCTTTGGTATATAGTGCTCACTTCTAATGTTCTCACTCAAAATCGCTCATACTAGGCTAATTATATTTTATAGCCAAAGGGATGTCACATAGACATAGAGGAGTCACAGAGCTGAACAACATGAATGCATGTCTCTAGGGTGGAGTGGATGTGACCACCTCTGCCAAATGGCCTAATGGCTGGACACCACTCTCAGGCATTAACTACCTCATTTATCCACATGGTTACAGCACACAGACCACAACCTTCTGGCTATCAATCTCCTACTCTCACTAGCCATTGGATAGAGTACCTAGGTGCTTGAGGTTGGCCTGGAGGTCTAAACCATCGAACTGATAATCACTGAAGCTCTTTGCTTGACAATATCTAAATCCAATTTGGGGTAACTGGCCTGCTCAAGCACTTCACAGGGATACGCAGCATGAGTAAAAAATTAACAGAATAGTCCAAGTTGCAAAATAACACTTCAGCTATGGGACAATCTCTTAAACTTTGGAAAAGTGACACATTGTGAAGAACTGGAAGGCAAATTTACACCTGAACACACTTTACTACTGCTGCTTGGCTGCAACTCATGTCACCTGGCTGGTGTCCTTGACCCTTTACTCTCAACTCAAGAGCTTTTACTTCTTCAGCAGTGTGCAGGGATGGAGAAATGAAAGTTAATTGTTATTATCTCCTGTGGAGAATTTGAAACTACTGTTGGGAAATGTAATACTGAGTAATTTTTTTATGTACTGATTTAGTCGTACATCAGTGCAACAGCCTGTAGGAATTATACACTGAAAGTAGTGGGAATTATGCAGTGATCTGTTTTTTTTAAATTCTAATAAATGTCTCCTTTATGTATATATGTAAATGCTTCTTTAAATCCTGGAACATTGATACCTCATGATAAATGATATGGCTCTTCCCTATTTCATAGGTGTTGTGAGGACAAATGAATGTTGTTGTATGAGAGCCTGAAAGTTTAGGTACATAGGACCAAAGCTACCTAATCAAAATGATTGATAGATATATAGACAGAGTCTGACTCCTTTCCAGTTAGGTCCATTTTACACATATAAATAATGCTGTTGCAAAGACCATGGGCCTAACCATATTTTCTACAAATATCCTGGTCTGAAAACTTAGGCTATGGGCTTCTTCACCTTGTGTATGGTATCCCCCAATGAACATACTGTCTGTCACGCCAGTGTTCTGGTGGCAGCTGTAGACCAGAGGTGGAACAGGTCTACCCTGTGAGTCACAGAGTAGTAAACTACTGTGCCTTGGGATTACATTTCATAGTTTGTGTGTGTTCTACACCACTACCCACAAATTTCACTCTCAGGACTGTATTAATCAATGTATCTATTGTATTGATTTTCATCATTAGAGGTAGGTCTTTTCAACCAGTTTGCAAAGAAGTCACATAGATCATGTCCTGCAGAAGTAGTGGTTGTGATTCAGAGGAGAGAGCACTATGAGAGTAGAGAGGATGGTGATAACCACTGTATTGAATCATGTGCATACATACAAAAAATGAACAAAAAATTTAATCTCTTAAGTAGGATTTGTTGATATTTTATTTGGGTTTTGGTTAGAATGTGAGTATAATATGCATCAACGCTTCTATTAGTCCCTTGTGATCTCATCTGCTTGGTTTTGCATTGATCCTTTTCTTTTTTTTTTTTTGCTTTTAGCTTTATATTTCTTCCTCCCTCCCTTCTTGACTTGCTCTGCTTTTGTTTTTCTTGTGATATCATAGTGGCAACGTGGTGCAGCCCCACAGAGATCTTGCTTCAGTTCAATTCGGCTCACATGCATTGCTCTGTTTCTTCTTGAAATTGTATCACCATTTCCAGAAATGACATGACAATATTTCATTTGAGTTCACTTGCCATTTTAAGTGGACCTTCATGGATTTGCATTAATGATATGAAACCATGTCTAATATGATACAGTGTGGAGAAAGTTAAAATGAAATTAGTTTAGCTCATTGTCTGCCATGCACTGAATTGGCAGAGAAAATAAAATTGCAGTTTGCTAGAACATCTATAGAAATCCTGCAGGATCAATTCTACATTATCCTCAAAATCTGTTCATGATGATAAGCAAACTACAAATACGAAGTTATTCTACTTGTCTTTGAAGAAAAATCGGAGTTAGTGTGGTGGGTTGACACCAGGTGCTCACCAAAGCCACTCTGTTGCTCCACTCCTTAGCTGGACAGTGAAGAGATAATATAACAAAAGGTTCATGGATCAAGATAAGGACAGGGAGATCACTCACCAGTTACTGTCATGGGTGAAACAGATTCAACTCAGGGAAAATAATGTAATTTATTACTAATTAAATAAGAATAGGGTGATGAGAAATAAATACTAAATCTTAAAACACCTTCCCCCAATACTTCCCTTCTTCCCAGGCTCACTCTTGAATTTTCTCTCTCGTCCCCTCCAGAAGTCCAGGGGGACAAGGAATGGGGGCTGTGGTCAGTTCATCACACATTGTTTTTGCTGCTCCTTTCTCCTTAGAAGGAAAACTTCCCACAGTCTTCCCCTGTTCCAGTGTGAGGTCACTCACCCTAGAGACAGTCCTCCACAAACTTCTCCAATGTTAGTCCTTCCCATGGGCTACAGTTCTTCATGAACTGCTCCAGCATGGGTCCTTATCTCAGGGTGTAGTCCTTCAGGAACAGAGTGTTCGAGCATGGGTCCCCCATGGGGTCACAAGTCCTGCCAGCAAACCTGCTCCAGCGTGGGGTTCTCACTCCATTGCATCACAACTCCTGCAAGGACCCTGCTCCAGCACGGGCTTCCCACAGCCTCTTTTGGGTGTACCCACCTGGTTTGGTGTGGGGTCCTCCATGGGCTGCAGGTGGATAGCTGCTCCACCATTAACCTCCATGGGCTGCAGGATGACAGCCTGCCTCACCATGGTTTTCACCATGGGCTGCAGGGGAATCTCTGCTCCGGCACCTTGAGTAATTCCTCCCCTCCTTCTTCATTGATATGGTGTCTGCAGAATTGTTTCTCTCACATATTCTCACTCATCTCTTCCAGCTGCATCTGTGCAAGGTTTTTCCCCCCACTTCTTAAATATGTTATCACAGAGGCGCTACCACTGTCACTGATGGGCTTGGCATTGGCCAGCAGCTAGCATTGTCTCTATCAGACATAGGGGAAACTTCTGACATCTTCTCACAGAAGCCATCCCCACAGCCACCCCCCACTACCAAAACCTTGCCATGCAAACTGTATACAGTTGGTGAAAAGAATAAAAAAGATACATGCAAAAATTTCAAAACTATCTTGCAGTTCTCTCAAAACTTAACTTGTTCTGTTATTCTTCATCCAACAAATGAATTTCTGAAGATGTCTGACTAAACCATTTTGCAACGCTTTAAAAATTCCAAAGATGGTTATATTGAAACAAGATACAAACAAACAGTAAACCCCATCAACTGTCTATGATTCACATTTCTGAGAAGACAGCAGCATTGCACAACAGCTTGAGATTGGAAATGAGAAGGATCCTACATCCAAATGAAACTTCATGGGGATTTCAGGCAGAATATAATTATTTCATATAATTATATTATATACGAGCAGAATATAATTATGCAAAGCTGGAATTTTGTCAGGACACTGTGGTGAGCACCTATGCTTTGTGAAAAGCTTATGGGGATTTTTAATTACAATAAGTGGTCAGAATCTTAGTTTGATGTCTCAGCCAAGAGATGAGTTGATACTGAACTACTAGACTCCGTACATGCCTGGGTAGTACGAAAATAACAGAACCATTATACAGCTTGACTCACCTTGTAGTGATGGCAGAATGGGCTGTATCTGAAATCTGGAACAATGATTAAAAAATACTGTTGCTATTCCACAGAAGAACAATGACTATGAGGGATGTAACTCTGTATTCAAGATTCTTTCATTCTGAGGAAAGATATAAATCTGCTAAACTTGCAGATATGTTATCTGTTTGCTTCAGAAACACTTAAACAACAGAGCATCTATCCTTAAAAATTACCACAGAATGGAATAACTTTTAAGGAGTTATCATGCTATGGAATGAGTCTTATGATATGAACTCATTATGAGTTGTAGAGCCTTCAATCAGCAGAGTGGATATTACACTGGATAGCTGAATACCCAGAAGTTTCTTAACTGGTTCAAGTCCTATCTGTCTAATCTATCTATCTTCTCATGTCACACCCAGCTCTACTGTATCTGAAAGTCTTCCAAGTCTCTCTGGGGCAACAATATTTTTTTCATTATTTTGGTAATGTAATATAAACTGGAGGCTACAGTATCATTATTTTATTGCTACCCCTGAGATATTTTTGTCAGATGTTAATTCATAATGTTGCAAATTTCTTTCAAAAAAACAGAAATTAGAGTTGATACTTTGGGAAAATGGGTTTGAAATGCCCATTAGTAGCTTTTTAGCTTTTCTATGAGTTGTATTAGACATTTCCAAAGCACTCTAAAAGATTACTAAGATTCCTATTTTCAGAGTTTCTAGCAGATTTTTTTTATTATTATTTAACTTCATGATGCTTATATCTTGACTGAGATCATGGACTGAGCAAAGGATATCTGATTCAAACTTCTGAGTGATATAAGTGTTTTTCTTAAGGGCCCTTTGAGTTTGCAATAAGTTTGTAAAGTGATGATAATTGTCTGCCTTGCAGATTAAAGCACACACAGTTTTGTCTGAGTAGTGCCTAAATAGGATTATGAATCGCGGTGCGTTGTATAATTTTTTAAATGTTGGAAGGAGAAAGAACAAGGTAAGTAACATCGACTGAATCGCTGTCCTGATTTGTCTGTAGCTAACATACACACATGCATATAACAGGTAATAAAATGCATTTGTCTGTAGGCTCTCAACATGAGGCAACCTGATTGCCAGAAACTTAAACACATGCAAAAATATGATCCATATACAAAAAGTCAACGTAACTTTAACAGAGCTGCTACTGGCTTTGCTCTAATTAAGTGCTAATCATAGGGGTGTGCTGTTTCGCAAAGCAGTAAACTGTTTTCCTGAGAGGATAAACTCGGAGGTCAAAGGCCGGAAAGTTGGCTCCGCCAGGGACCAGGATCACTGCCGAGAAAAACAGCACACCTGTCCTGTTATTGTGATTATGAGACAAATGTGAATGAAGCCAGTAAAACAAAGTAACTTGAAAGTCTGGAAAATTTATTGACATAATTGCAAAGAGTGGCATATCGCATGCACAGTGAGCAGGGAGCTGTGCTCTGCCGGGTCCCACAGGACAGCGCTCAGCTCCCCAACAACAAGCAGATGAAGGGGAGCCACTCACATGGCTGCAGGGCCACTGCCTCTCAGTGCGATCTTGGGAAGCCACTACAGCTTTCTAAGGTTATGTTTTCCAAGCTAGAAAATGAGGATTTTAGTTAGTAAACTTCACAGAGGGGTTCCCAAGCGTGAATAACAGATTACCTATAGCTCTTCAGTATAATAAGATGGAAAGTTTAATCTATCGTAAATAAAAATGGCAGATGTGCCATATGTTTCAGCAAGCAGCACTGTGCATAAAAATTTCAAGAATAGATGTATTTAAAATCAAGAAAAAAAGCCATAAAGTTTCATGGAAAAGGAGAAAAAGAAACCTTTGAGAGTAAGCTAAAATGACTACACGTTATTCATTGTCTTGGAAAAAAAAGGGAAGAGAGAAGTACTGTGATTTTTATCACCAGAACAGCACATTTATCAGGAAGTAATTGGACTGTTAGTAAGCACTGGTAAGGAACATCCATCCCAGCATGAAACACTGGGACCTGACACAGAGAGAAGTATGGACATATTATTTCTGCATCATGGAATCCAAATTTCTGAAGATCATTTGTGTGGCAGATAGACTTATATAGTTTGAGAACCAGGTCATTTTTTGATCCAGTAAAAATTTTATATGTGCAAAGAAAAAAGTAGTCCTTCATCAAACACCAAAAACAAGGGGGAAAAAAACCCAAACTCAGGAGCTGATATTTCAGCACAATTATATTAACATCTTAAAAATACTCCTGACATATGGAGGAATGAGCTTGTGGAACTTCCTGTCAGAGGAATGACTGAAACATTTAGTTATTTTACAAGGGCTGAGACACTTCTAATCATAAGCAAAAATGTGTATATGTGTAACTTCATATGCAGATGTTTGCTCCAACAGCACAAACTGTTAATGCCTTTAGGGATATATCTGGAGGAATAAGAAAGGTGGACTGGTTTGGGTTCTAAATGAACGTAGGTATCCCCCATTAGCCCTCACACGTGTCACAAGACACTTCACAAACCTGGGCAACACTTTCATATCCCTACAGAATAAAACACCTTCAGCTGGCCATCAAGTAAATTGGAAAGAAGATGCCTCCCGTCTGCACAACTTATTAAAAAAATTACATTTTCCCTACCTCCTACACTAGAGAATCTGATACCAATGGTATTAGTAAAATGATATCACAGAAGCTGGATTTAAGATCATTCACACTTCCCAGTCCCTGCTCTTTATATAAATGATGACAGCCTCAGTGCCTACCTGCAGTGTGTCTTCAGGGTGATGAGATGATCACTTTTCTCATATATATACACTATATATACACTACCAATATGTGTAAATATCTGAGGAGGGGATTAAAGAAGGAGGAGGAATGCCTTTCTTAGTGGTGCCCACTGACCGGACAAGAGTCAATGGACAGAAATGGAAATAGAAGAAACTCCCATTTAAACAGAAGAGATTTTTTAGATGTGAAGGTGGCCAAATCCTGGAACAGGAACAGAGAGTATGTGGAATCTCAAGGATATTTTGAATAACCTCAGAGATATTCAAAACCTGACTGGACATAGATAGCACTGAACATCATGCTCTCACCGACCCTGCTCTGCACCACAAAGCTGTACTAGACAATCACCAGAGATGTTTTCCTACTTAAACTGTTCTGCAAGCCTGTCAAAACCTTACAACCAGCATGATGTTCAAGTAATCTACCTGTATCTTGACTAATGAAGAAAATAAATGATATGACCTTCACATGCACTAGACAGTGTCTACAGTATTAAGGGAAGACAGCAGAATTGACTTGTTATTAGATTTTTTTAAATCTGCATGTTACTGATTTTCAATGGTGCAAAACTGATTTATGTACAATGGCTCTCTCATCTCATACAACACTGCAGTAATACTATGCAGTTTCTACAGAAAGCTTTTTATTTATAGATCTCTAGGATATTGCAGATGCACTATGCAGTTACACCTGATTTCATACAATCCTAGAAAATCACACTGGAAAGGACTTTAATCCCAAAGCAAATTAGCCTAATCTGTTAGATAAAGCTCTATAAGGATCTCCAAAATGAAGACTCCAAGACTTCCCCAGGCAATCTGCTACGGTACTTGAAGGAAGCTTTCCCTTACAGCAAAAGTGAATCCCCCTTCCTGTAATTCTTATTTTATCTATCCTGGACATGAAATATAGGCTCTTTTCAACAAGCCTTTTATGTACTTGAAAGGTTGATGTCTCTTTTCTTGACTGAACAAGGCCATGTTTTCTAGATCTGCAATCACTCTCACTGACCATACCTGGACTCTTTCCAGGCAGTCCTCATCTTTTTTTCATTTATATAAATGATGTAGGAGAAAGGTCTGGCTTAATATATGGAGTTCCTGCACACACAGGTTATTTTTGGAGTTGGGGGAAAAAACAGAAACAATGCTGGCTTTCGGAACAAAAACAAGCTTTAAAAATATTGCAAAAAATGCCTTTCAGGGCAGGGGGGGGGGAATAAATCCTAGAATATCCTAAAGTTTTCCAATGCTTGTTCTGAGAGCAAGTATTCCTCGTGGTTTAAGATGCTACTACTCTTCTGCCAGAGTAGCAGTGTTGGATATATTCACAGAAATTAAATCCAGATCATGATGCATTTCTAATATAACCTGTTGTATAAAACTCCTGCATCAAGCCCAGGAGTTGCTGGTTGAGCTAGGCTTATCTTTTAGAAAGATATCCAATCTTGATTTAAGACTGTCAATGATAAGGATTATACCAGATCCCTAGATAAATTATTCCAATGGTTAATTACACAACCTAAGTGCAAATTTGAATTTGTCCAACTAATGCTTCCAGTCATTGGATACTGTTATGTTTTTGTTTAGTAAACAAAAGATCCCTCTACTATCAGCCATATTTCTTTAATGCATCTGTCTTAGATGCTGGCTCACTTCTGTAGTCCCCTTATGTAGACTTTCTAGTATGTTAATATTTTATTTAGTGTGGTTAGTATTTGCTTATTTATTTAGAATGCCAGAACCACTTGAGGTTCAATAACTATCTATCTGTGCATACAAAGGTAACTACACCAGCCAAAACATTTGAACCTACTTCGTAGGGATTCAGATCAGGTCTTCTTTGCCTGGCACCCACTGTATATGGATTTCTTTGGTCTCAAAAAGAATGTCCCTTGCAACAACCTCTTCCCTTTTTATCTGGTAGCAAAGCAATCAAGAGGGTTGACAAAGTGATTTGACAGCTCAGTTCCACTTATGAAGTGTGACTGAAGCAGCTTAATGTGTTGATTTAAGAAGACTAATTTTTTTAATTATTTGGTTGCTTCTTAAAGCGGTGTTTTCGCTTTCAAGGGTCTTGAAAATTGCCCATATAATCCTAGCCATAAGAAAGGTGCACAGAACCGTAGTCATCTGCTCCCACTGTGGTGTGAGAAGGTCCTGTTTAAAATCCGCAGCTACAGTTTGTCATCCAGTAGCGTTACTGAGTTGTGTCTTCTTCATGAGATTATTTTGTATCTGGTTTCCCTGGAAACTTTGAGCACAAACAGAAGATATAAGCCTTTTGTCTACTGAGAATTTCTTGATATTTGGCAGACTGGACCAGCAGCTACTGCACATGTGCAAATTGACTCAAACATGCATGTGCAGTGAGCTGGATTTATTGTGCGTATGTTGAATTTAACAGCACAGGCACTGGACGTATGATATTTACCAGATGCATCTAGATCCTGCATCTGTGTTGTAGAGTCAGTCTGCTTACTTACTGTTAATTTGCCACACCTAGACTGTATCTAATGTAATTCCTGTTTCTACAGCTCATTAAGATCTCTTGAGTCCTGCACCTTATGTGTACCTAAGCACACTAGGCATTGTTTTTGTGAAGACAGGTGCAACTCCTTCTTTGCCCAATAGTCACATTGATAACCGCTGCAGTGGGATTTATGCACTGATCAAAACCATGTAATTAATAAATTTCATTTTGTGGAAATTCCTTAAAGAAGGAGCAAGTATATCTCACCTCATGATTTTAATTCAAACTGATTGATGTAGAATATATTTTATCTCCAAGGTAATATTATCTTCCAGAGTTTTTAGATAGCATCTTAATGAAAACATGTAGTGTTATCACTGAAATTTTTTCCACCTCTACCTTTTTTTTTTATTATTATTATTATTTATTTAGTTGTGCCTTTTCACTGTAAAATCAGAGGAAATCTATTAATGTTGGCTAATTAACAGGACATTTCACAAGCCCTGAATTATTTAATTCCACAAGTTCTGTATCATTGCACCCAAAACAGAATAGAGACATTTAAATTTGTTATAAACTCTTTCTCAGGTGTTTTTATTGCTCTTTTACTGTTTGTAGACGTTAAAAGTCAAAGTGAGAAAAGTAGTAGATAAGATCACCTAGTCCTTTTTTGTTATTATCATTCTTTAAGGCTACGTTAGATAGCACTTCCTCCTAGCAAAGAGAAAATAATGGGCCCATCATTATAAATCCTATAGCATAAAATGAGGAAAGGTAAGAATCCAAATGATGTTGAGACTTGGCCACATGATGATAAGCATCTTCACTATCTGTGCCATACATAGTTTGCCTCTAAAATTGCTTTGATCTGATACACAGCCTTTGATTTAAAGAAATTAACCATCTTCCCTTCTCTTGCTGAGATGAAGGTGAGACCATATAGACAGCTTTAGTGATACGATACTTTATTAGATTGGTTTACTTCCCAGTTTGCTTACAGAAGGTTCATGTGTGTATCTTGCTTTGTTTTTCATCTGTTCTGGGGCAGCTAAATGTTTCCCTTCCAGAGAAGCAGTCAGTTCACTCCAGGGTCTGCTCCAGGTCAAGTATTCAAACCATGCTTAGTTTGAGTTCCCTGACTACAGTGTAACACTCTCAGATGTCTTTCTGTACTTACATCTTGCAACTTGCATTATTGGCATCAAAATTACCATGTGAATGGCTGCAGCTGAGCTTTGTCATTATTACAGGCACTCAGAACTGAAAAAGTCCATAAAATTACCAATTGGATATCAAGACTGGAGGGGGATTATAGTTCCAGCACTTAATAGTGTACCTTGCAGTTCCAGCATTTAATGATGTGGGTATGAACCAGAGCACACCAACTGAGCGGGGAGCCTGGACTCAACATACAGACATAGGTATCTGCCAGAATAAGCAGTGGCCAACACCAATTACATGAAAACAAATAATAAAATATAAAATTTATATGTGTATGAGTGGATTTATATATTTTTATATATATGACTTCTGGGATGGCTTTTCCTATGTTACATTTCTTCCTCTCTCACCAGCTACAACATTGCACAGGGTTAACGCTTCTATAGAGCTCATGACTCACAGTGTGCAATTCCTTGTTTCTCCTACAGAGAGACGATACAGTTTTTGAGCTGATAAGTACTATTTGTTTAGCTCAAAGAGTAAAAGCTTTTGCTTTTTACATTTTCTAGTGTCTCCCTGCCTTCTGGCTGAAAATGACTGTTCACTCTTCTATAATCTCTTCTAGCTGATGACAAAGTGAAAAACAATGAATACTTTTGACTACATAAGACAGTGGTTTGGTCTCAGTATGTGTAACTTTAATTAATTATGTAGCAATCAATCTGAATATATTCAATATATTCTCTGATCATTGTACTGTTTGTAGGAGCCAGTGTGTTACCTAGCTGGTTGTCATTGTATGGGAGATACTAGGACATAGATGTGGCTAGCCATTTTAAAGTGGACCTCAGATAGAAAGGAAGATCTTTGAAAGAGAATTATCTGATTATTCTCAGAGAATAAGTGAAAGGTTATTATCAATAACATATTGCCAAATTTTCTGATTCGGGGCTGCCTGTGTATACTGTCTTGTGTATGCATTTCATTGGATGATAATTGGATATTCATAATCAGATGTCCTGATGACATACAAATTTCCAGGTATGCTACACACTTAAAACCAAGAATATGGACTGGTTTAATTTCTACTGCCATTCTGAACAGAAAAGCTTATATATGAAAATCATCCCTAAACCCCATTCTATCAAAGAAACAGTATGATGTTTCTTACTACATTTTTGTATAAGGTAATGGGCACAAGCTGGAACACAGGAAGTTCAATCTAAATATGAGGAAAAACTTTACTGTGAGGGTGACAGAGCACTTGGAACAGGCTGCCCAGGGAGCTCGTGCTGTCTTCTTCCCTGGAGAAACCCACCTGGTTGCAACCCTGTGTAACGTGCTCCAAGCCAGCCTGCTTTGGTGGGCGAGGTTGGACTAGGTGATCTCTAGAGGACCCTTCCAGTTCGAATGATTCTGTGATTTTGTATGAATCAGAAAGAAAAACTATACAGGCATAAAAAGATTCTTAAACAGGGTAGCTAATGATATGAAGAAAAAGTAATTATTCTTCTAAGCTTCTTTGCTTTGGTTAGCACAGGCATTGATATTTGCTCATTTAGTTAACTTCATTATCCAGTGTACCTTATCAGCCCATGAATGTTTTCAGTTTTCTCCTTGGAGATCAAAAAACCATGCTCAAGGAAAATTCCCACTGAAGTCCATAGTAGTTTTGTCAAAAAAACACAACCCTGTAGAACTTGGCAAGAGAATAGGAATGAATTTATTTATTTATTTTAAGGTAAAAATATGGCGTTTTTAATGGAATGTAGGTATGTGCTTTATAGATTAAATCTATATATGTATTCTGGAAATGGCCTTTATTAACAAACAGCTGCTTTCCATACAAATAATTAAATGATAATGCTAAAGGGTCCTGATAGGACCTTATCTGAAATACTTTCACAGTTTTGAATATCCCTCTGTACAAGTGGTAAACCAAAGCTGGACATGGTGCAGGAGTTTTTTCAGTCTTCCTCTGGTCCTCAGTGTAACAGGATGATGATACTAAAAAAGTTTTTTTTGTTTTAACTAACAAAGGAAAAGTTGAAAAAGAGAGCTATTTATAGATCAAAAGTATAATACCAGACCTGGTAAAGGATTGTTTAAACTAAAGGACAAATAATAAACCAGCCATAAATAAACGAAGAATGAAAATTAGAATATGCATTCAGATCAAAAGCGGGGTAAGGTTTTCATTCATTTGTCCAATGACAGTAGTAGGATATGGACAGGCCTTCTGTTGTCCCCTGGCAGAACACGTGGGCAGTACCAGTAGAGTAATGTACTTCTTCCACATCATCTAACCTATGCACTGTGAAACCAGTATGTTTGAGATTAGACTTTGTCTCTGGAAACACAGAAAATGTCATAACTTTGGCTGTTCATAGAATATTTCTTTTTAAACTACAGCATTGTCAGTAAAATGCTAGTATCCAAAACTTGCCTTCATTCATGTAGATGTGGAACCAGTCTACAGGTCTTGTGGTGAGATCTGTGTTGAACTTAAATAGAAAGAGTGTGGTATTGAATTATCCCAATGTAACCAATCACATCACCAAAAGGTACACCAAATCTCACCAAAATATCTAGCTTTGCTGTGTTCGTGTCAAAATAACTGTGACTTAAGCTGTAGTAACTGGAAGATGTGATGCCATTTTTTTTCATTTTCTGTTTTGCCAAACATGTTTGGATTTCATATTTATACTTCACTGTAGTCTGCTTAGATCATTTTGATTGCTCTCAATTCCTAACTTAGCTCAGATACTTTTATCATCTTTCATGTCTGAAAGATTACTATAAACCAGTCTGTCTCTGGTATAATCACAACTTAAAATATATTTTTATGTTTAATATAAGGAAATTATGTGTTGAAAGGTAAAGCAACACATAATTAATAGCAAACCTGGCTAATGATAGCTGAAATACATCAAAGCATCCTCCAGCCCATTGGCTAGTATACATGCTTTTGGCAAACTAACTTCCAAGCAAATTATCTTCTTTT
Organism: Actenoides lindsayi; assembly: GCA_025331215.1. Classification (NCBI taxonomy): domain Eukaryota; kingdom Metazoa; phylum Chordata; class Aves; order Coraciiformes; family Alcedinidae; genus Actenoides; species Actenoides lindsayi. Next base: position 35,163 of record WTSP01022302.1, on the reverse strand, counting down.
CTAGCTAGGGATCTTTTTAAGTTTTATAGTGGGAGACGCTGATTGAAGCTTTGATTCATTAATAAAATGAAAGATCCATGTCATTAACTCATGCAGTTGATGCATGATATTCCTATAGTATTTTACTTTATGACCGCTGAACATGTACTCATATATGTGTTCAAATACAACCATTGTTAAGGTAGTTGTGTTTATGTCATATATTTGAGACTCAGGTTAAGGGCTAGTATAACAAAAAGAGCTTCTTTTTGGGAATTACCTTAGCAGCTGAATTCATAGATACTGTTTCCATCATTTGGTTTTACTCATTTCTAAGAAAGAAAATGGACATTTAGATGCTGGGCATTTAATTTTTAGGGATCTCTGGATGTTTATGGCAAAAAGACATTGCAAGGACTATTGTAACTTTCTGCATAATACGTTACAATGACTTCCTTCAGTGAAGAGAATCACTAGGGTCTGTTACCTAAGTTCTATCAAATGAAGTTATATGGAGCTGAATTACAGCTTATCCAGCCTAGAATTAGATTGGGATCTTCAAAGAAATCACAGGGAGCTCACTAGTATATGACATCTGCTCATCTTCCTACTTTTAAAACCTCTTCTGATCTGACTTTGTAGAACAAAATCTGCATGAGAAAGTTATATCAAGAAAATAATTACTGGGAAAGCTATATGTATAGGCTTTGAGAAAGACTTTGCAAAGGTCTTCATTTGTTTATAAAATTCTTTCTTGATTCCTGTCTATGTCGTGCTTAATTGCTAAGTGAGTCATCAGGATGAAGCTACCATTTTTTGTACTAGTATCAAATGTTTTGAAGATGGTTGTGCTGTCTGCTCTCACTCACTGGGTCTTTCTTGCATATTGATTATGTGGATTCAATGACATCATACTTCCTTGACCTTGAGGGCTGGGCCTAAATTGAGCACAACAGAATTACAGGGTTTCAAGAAACCCTCTGTTCAAAATGTCCTTACAGCTATGAGTCAACTTTCCTTCGTTGATGCTGTATTTTCATAGCATCATTCAGATCTAATGATGAGAAGCCAGTTGCACAATTAAGATAGATGCCATCTTGTTTCCCTGCTTACTAATCTGAAGTTGTTGTGCTTTATGTTTCATCTATCAAGAAGTGTAAGGTGTAACTTTGTAAGGTGGGGATTTGAGAAGATGAGAATATGTTCAGACCCATTTCTGATGGATTTTTTTCAGATGGCTCTGAAATCACATCGGGCCATCATCTATCATTAATAGCTAGTTTAACTATTACAGCAACTTGGTTCTACACCAGCTGAGTAGCATTTTGGTTATATTTATACAAAAATACAGAGAGAAAGAGAGGGGAAGAGGTAGAGAAAAAAATGAGAAAGGCAATGTGTTTGATTAAAAATTCTAGATCAAAATGAAGGAAATTAATAATCTCATATTCCATATATTCACATCTTGTGCTCAGAAAATACTCTCATCTCCCTGATTATAGAATTATTTCTCTGTATGCCCCTTATTCATCACTATCATTGTGCATTTCTATATCCTCATTTTTACACCTACTCAATCAGAATCACTTAGTTCTGTATTTCTGATCAACTATCTCTGACTGTCCTGTAAGTGATGTTAAAGCCTAAAATGGATGTCTCTATTCATGTCAGATTTCAGAACATGAACACCCATTTTCATTCTAAATCAAAATAAACGCAAAATTTTGCTTACATTTTCCACGTACAGGAATTTCTGTAAAAGAAACTACTTTTTTTTTTTTTTTTTAATTGAAAGGGATTAAAAATTTAAAAATCCAAGAAAGAAAATAGGCAGATTACCAGGTGACCAGGCCAAGAAACTAGTTGTCCAGAGTGTGCCAGGCCATAATAAGAGCCTACTTACTGTCAGAAGATGTCACAAAACTACTGGGTTTCACTAACTGTTTCAATCCCAAGAAAGTAATGTTTTGTGACAGTAAACTGGGACACTGGAAAATATTCACAATAAATTGAGAGTACACACATGTATGCAAGTGCGAGTTTGTATGTATAGCTGCAAAAAAGTGTCACTTTACTATGTCCACTCCCACTGAATTCAGCTCTCCATTGCTCCTGCTGGCTGGTGGAACATGTGTATTTGGTACTGGATAAACACCATGATATGGTCATCAAGATATAAAATAAGCAAGATGTACACCTAACAAGCAAGTGGAATTGGATTAATATTGTTAAGGTCAATATTTTCATAAACTCCATGTGCAGAAACACTTTCCTGCCCATCCTCCCACTTCTGAATTCATGTCTTTTCCACAAATAGAGTTTAAAATGTTCACTTGAGAAATGGATTGTGCCAGCATACCCTTGCTGCAGCTGTGGCCAGGAGGCAGTTTTCAGTAGCATCTAAAGGGTTGTATCCTGTGACCTTTGAGTCTTTACATTTCAAAAGAATGCAATAAAACAATTGAAAACTACATAAGGAGGTGCAACAGTCCTCCCCAGTAAACCAAGCAACAAATGAAAATCTTCACTTGTCAGAACAAGATATTTCAGTTTTTGTTATGATGGTTTGTCTGGTCCTTAGAGCCACTTACTCGTTACTGCACGGCAGCTATGCTGGCTACCTACTCAAGGAGATGATTTGATTTATCCATTTGTCTCCAAAGACTGTGGGATCCCTTCCTTGAGCTTCCACATGAGCTAGACCTGACATTTTATAAGTCACTGCCTCCAACTATTCAACTGTTCTTGTGCTGAGCGATGGAATTATCCACACATATGTACCACACTGGGATTATAAATGTGTACCTACTACCCACTATGCCACAAGCTGGAGAGCATTATTATTAAGTATCAAAGACAAAGATTTTTATGGAGAGAAGAATGAGTCACAGAAGCAATATATTCTTTTCTTTCTTACTAAACAAAAGACAAAAGACAGCATCAATTAAAATCAAACAGTAACATCCATAGGTGCTAACCTTGTCAAAAATATCTCTCTGTAAATTCCCTCACTGTCAATGTGGTATGCTGCAGTGGCAGGAACCATCAATATGATACTTTATAATAAAATTAATCTATTAAAGAGTGCTAAAGATGTGTTCATTTACATAACTTTGTTATGTCTCACACTTACTCCTATTTTCATGATTTTTTCTCTTTCCTGTAAAAAAATTTTCGCATATGTGGCTATTTATTAGAAGTGAAATATTTTTTCTGTATCTGATAACCTTTAGAAACAGTGTGCACCAATCTCTGATTGTTTGTTCAAGGTTTGCATATATACTTTTATCATATCAGAGCAAGTGGAAATCCAGAACAGGATTTGAAATTACAGATGGTATAAAAGTAAGATGAAAATTCTGATCTGCAATTGTAAGACTTGCAGACTTGCAGCATGCTGAGGTTGTGTTAGCATACTTATGGATGAATGGTTGTGGTACTAATGCTGAACACTGAACCTGCGTTTTGAACACTGCTCCTTTGATTCAGTCTTTATTATGATTAACTTTTTAAGAAACCTCATCTTCATTCCCTGCAAACCAGCTTGCTTCAGAAATTCTTTTTCTTTCTGCCTTCAAATAGCTACCTACCCTCAAAGCTTCTAAACAGTTCTATGCAACAACTTACTTTTTCAAGACTACAATGGATCTTGATACAATCCTGTATCTACAGCTCGTTTTCTACAGCAATGTATAGGCTGTTGCTATCTTATTTGTTGATCTATACCTGTAGAAAGAAGTTATACTTATGTCACTGTTTCATTTTCTCAATATCAGCTCTAAAGCAGGTGTGTAAAGATGGAAGGGTTTAAAAGTAGCTTCTCTTTGCATGTGTATATATATGCTCACAAAAACTTTTCTAATGTCATTTTACAGGAGATGTAGCATAGACAGGTTGCAGAACGGCAATGCAACACAGAATGTGTTTAAATGATCCTGGGGTCCTAGTAAAGTCATTTGACTGACTGCCCTGAATGTAAAGCATATGACTCAGCAAGGGGCCACCTTCCCAAATTCCTTTCCCATTAAGAATGGGGTGTGGCAAGGAAAATCGTGTGATTGTTTTGGTAAAAAAACATATTAGCCATATGAGTTTGGGATGGCTGTATTTTTTTGGGTGGCAAAGCACATGAGTAAGTTATGTTGGTCATCCTGAATATGTAGTAGCATGGCTTTTGTACCACATCACACAGGCAGTCTTGCATTGTTCCAAATGCAGCAATAAAGCAGACTTTTTTTTTAGGAACAAAAAAGTTTAAATTATTTGTTAGCACATATTTTCCTCGTTAAAAAAATGTTTCACAAGATACATAGATAGGAAAAAGTTGCTTTGAACCTAATATAAGTTTTTGATACATCATATTCTCATTAAAATATGGTAAGATACAGATATTTTAAGATTAGCCATTAGCACAACATCCTTTCCATACTTCTCCTGCTAGTGCGTCAAGCTAGTGATAATTAATATATGATTTTTATCAGTGATGATTATGTGAGAAAGAAGGAATCAAAACTTCGAAAGCCTGGCATTAGTGTATGTAGACTAGAAATTATGGGTTAAAATAACTTATAACATTCTTTAACAAACTATATGGTGGAGAAGGTCCTGAGAAGAAATAAAATAGGTAGTTCATAATGCTCTTGTCCATCCTTTCACAAATTACGTGCTGGTGTTGAGCAAGAGCACTCTGAGATAGTTCTGTTCTTCAGACACAATGGAGCTGTTCACAACATTAATCAAGTTATTCTACTCAGAAGGAACAGGGCATGCTCTCAAGTCAGTCCCTGGCAGTGGAGTGTATGCTCACAAGCCATGAGAACCACCTTCTACATTTGCAAAGTTTAATGTACTTCTCTGCTCTTGCTTTTGGAAGCAGTTAGCACAAGAGATAGAAAGTGTGTTTTCGGAAAGGGAAGGCAAATTTTTGTTGGGAATGGCTGACCCACAGCTAGTGTGTTCCTGGAGGCAATTCAAGGTAACAGAACCTGATTCATCCTTTGGAAAATGATAGGTTTTGAACTTTGAACTTTGAAAATACCTGTGCTGTTTTCTTAAATTGTCTTAGTGATGATCTACTTAAAAGAAGTGTTCTTGTTTTATTCATGATTGCAATCTTCCTCACTTCTTCCACATACATTTTTTATACCTATCTTCTGGGCAGTTTTCTACACACAGAATTCACAATGACATTTCTGTGTGGAGTAGCTGAAAAGTGCGAGCCAAGAATAAAAAGAAAGAATTAACCATACTTAATACTTTTTTTTTTGCTTTTGAAAAACTTTCAGCTTAAAGAAGTAAAGAATGTGGCTTCCCCCCCCCCCCCATATTTTGATTTAATTGGTCTTTTAATGCCTAAGGGCAAGAGGAGGGCAGACTCCTTCTTATTCTGATGATGATTCTTTCATGGTCAGACAGCAAGAGAAACCAGTTTATTGGAAAGGGTGGCCATGGGGACCCCACTACCTGCACTCAAGAGTATTCCTGATATCTAGCAAAACTCAGGCTTGGTCTAAGCACATATAAAAAATCTAATATTGTCTTTAAAATCTTCTAGACTTTTTAGAAAAAAAAACCAACCTTCTTTCTAACCAACTCACTGGAAGAAAGAGCCTCTTTCTAGTGGTCTGACTATTCTATAGGAGTGGGTCCATAACGACAGTTTCTATAAGACTTTGAATATGTAGTTTGATTCTAAAATGTGACTCTCCTAAAATGGGAATTCTCCTACTTTACAAATCTATTGCTATTGCATAATAATAACTCTTTCTCTGTGTGTGTCAAACAGCATTTTTTTCCCCCTTCTCTTTCTAGTTTTACAAAACTGATAGAGAAACCAGATTCTGTTCCATCTTGAGCATCTTCAGCAGAAATGTTAGCATCCAGTCAGCTATGTGTGAATGAATTTGCAGAAGATATCAAATTTGTGCAAGTGTGTAGTGGATCTGGCTGAGCTGCTTTTCCCCATTCAGCCCTCATGCTGCATTACTGGGAGCTGGAGGGTGTTGATAACACACCCGTGTTATGACTGCCAGTGCTCACACGGCACCAGAGGCTGGGGGGGCAAGATGAGTGAGGGGATACAGCCGACCTGAGCTGACCTGTAGGATAGTCCATACCATATGACATCAGCTCAACTATAAAGGGAATGGACAGGAGGAGGATGTGGGGGCATTAGGCTTTGTTCTCCAAGCGGCTGCTGCATGTTTTGGAGCCCTGCTTCCTGGACTTGGCCTGGCATCTCCTGTGGATAGGAAGTAAAGAATAACATCTTACCTATTATAACCTACGGCTCTTTTTGTCTTATTCTCTCCCTGTGCTGTGCTGATGGGGGTTGGGGGGAGTGATAGAAGGGCTTGGTGGGCACCTGGTGCCCAGCCAGGGTAAACCCACCACAAAGTGTCATGGAGAACTGTAATGGTAAATTAGAGCAAAATTCCTGTAAAACATTTTCCAAGACCTGGATGACAGAAATATCCAGACCTCAGTCCTCTCCTTGGCAGGTGTCTTGTAAGCTTCCCTATACAGATATGTGCTGCCCCTCAGGAAGAGACCAGGCTAGTGATCTTTTTCATTGTCATCCCCGAAAACTTTTCATGGTTGAAAAACAGACTTCTTCAGGAAAAATATATATATATTTTATTAAGAACTAAGCAAGTAAATTCATGTCTTCAGAGGCTTCTGAACAAAATGAAACTAAATTCACCCAGTAGTACTCAGCAGCCCAATGTTCAGGACACTAGCAAGGTTTAGAATATGCAAATTCAAATATCTTCTCTGCTAAATTCTCTACATAAATAAAATGCATGAAAAAAAGTCATTCCCAGCATTTTCACATGTACCAGGTGGTTTTGCTGCCAGACTTTTTTGTAGGTGTTTCACATGTTGTACAAAGCAAAAGAATTTAAAAAATTCATCAGTCCTGAAGAGAACATGATTTGTTGGCTGAGCTGCTTTTGATTTTTTTTTCCCAGTAGCCCTTAATCCAGATAAGGTCTGTGGTTGGCCCTATGATAAAATTTGGTAGGAGATGTTACCTCTGCAGTACAAAAGCAGTTTCTCTACCAGCCTCTGCTCAGAACATACTGTAAGCCAATTTACTGTGCCCTAACCAATTACTACAAAGGAGGAGGACATGACATCCATAAGACCAGCCAGATTCTGTTTCAGAGATGTAGATTATGTATTCGCAGGATAAAAGAGCAGCTTAATTAATTTATCAGAAAATATTGCAAATTAGCTGTCTCACCATTTTACCGCTGCAGGCAGCTAAACTGCAAATGTGCTATTTTGTGATTATATTTGCAAATGCCCACAATGGGCAATGTTCACCTTCAACGTACAGGAGTACAGACAGGGAGAGTAAACAATGATCCTTCTCTGCTGGTGGCTCCATGATCCATCTTCCACTCCCCTTGTAATGTGAGTGTCTGCCTTGCCAATACCATTGATCTTGGAAAATTTTGGTATCCAATTAGCCAAAGGACAGCTGATAACTATTTCCTGAGGAAATTATGATTATTTGCCATCTAAATGTCAGAAAACAGGGACCATACAGTCCCTTAATGTTTCCTAATGCAATCTTAAATTGTGAATGGAAATGGAGTCAGACTCCTCCTCCTTCAGAGATGTGCCTACGTTCATTATTTCATTGGTCCTCAGTAATTTCAAACTGCATTTCTCTTTCCGGTGGGTTGACACTGGCTGGATACGAGGTGACCACCAAGCTGCTCTATTACTCCCTCTCCTCAGATGAACATATTAAAGAAAATATAACAAAAGGCTTGTGGGTCAGGATCAGGACAGGGAAACATTGCTCACCAATTATCATCACAGACAAAATAGACTCAACTCAGGGAAATTAATTTATTGTTAACAAATGAAAGTAGGATAATGTGAAATAAAAACAAGTCTAGAAACACCTTCCCCCAACCCCTGCCTTCTTCCTGGGCTAAGTTTTACACCTGATTTTCTGTATCTCTTCCCTCTGAATGGTGCAGGGGCACAGGGAATGGGGGTTGCGGTCAGGTCATCATAATTTGTTTCTGCCACTCATTTGTACTTAGGGAGAGGACTCGATACAGTCTTCTGCTCCAGCTCCAACAGGAAAGAGTCCTCCATGAAATTCTCTAATGTAAGTACTTCCCACAGGCTGCAGTTCCTCATGAACTGCTCCAGTGTGGGTCTTTTCCACAGGGTGCAGTCCTCCAAGAACCAACTGCTCCAGTGTGGGTCCACCACAGGTTCACAGGTCCTGCTAGGTGCATGCTCATGCTCCAATGTGGGCTTCCCATGTGGTCATAGCCTCCTTCAGGCATATCCACCTATTCTGGCATGGGGTTCTTCTCAATCCCCTTTGCCAGCTGCAAATTTCAGAGTTCCCCCCCCCCCTTAAATATGTTATTGCAGAGGCACTACCACCATCACTGTCTGGCTTGGTATTGGCCAGCAGCAGGTCCATCATGGAAATGGCTGGCATTGGCTCTATCAGACATAGGGGAAGCTTCTAGCAGCTTCTCACAGAAGCCACTCCTGTAGCTACCACCTCTTCCCCGCCCCCGCAAACCTTACCATTAAACCAAATACACTCTTCATTTTAATCAAATTCCCTTCCATCATCTTTCCATCACATATTCATAAAAAAAAAAGTATCTTCAGGTGAGGAGGCTGCCCAGCAGCTGCCATGACACCTTGCAATACCCTCCATTGCTAGGAAGGTAGTTGGGGCAATTATAAAATATTTGATTCTTTAACATAATTAGAAATATTGTTAACTTTTCAAGAACGAACATATTTAGTAATAAAGTAATTGCAAAGCAGAAAGCAAAAGGCTTACACTGAGAAATATTTACTCCTTTGAAATATTTTCCCATAGCATGTTTCAAACACAGACTTCTGTCAAAACAGATCTGTTCCCCTGAATAGCTCCTTTTTCACCAGTCCATATTTGTCGCTGAGAATACACTTACCTGAAGTTCCCATTCTGTGTTAACTCTCTCCAAAATCTTACTGCATTCACTGAAGCAGGACCAGCCCATTATCCCTGTTATGATCTGATTTCTGATTATTTTGTCTAAATTCTTCTTTAAAGGGTTTCTAATTCCAGTACCACTCTCTGGCAGCTCATGCTACAACTTTCCAGGAGTCATGCAAAAATGTAATATATTACCAGAGAGAAAACTCCATCACATGTCTGATTTGGCTCTAGATGAATGATGCTACCAATGTCTGTGCCACTCTGCCAAACTGCATACACCTGCTTTCCCTACACCCTTTCCTGGCAGTCCTAATTGCCTTTTCATGCCATTGGAAAAATATCCTTTTCTTTTCAGTTTTTGTAAGAAGTAAAAGTATGTTATATCAGATTTATTTTTAAAAAAATAATTATTTTTTTTTTTTTGGTAAAGCAATAAAGCAGAGTAAATATATATGGCAATCAATTAAGACAGATAGAAGAAGAAACCTACTAATTTTAGCCCTTTCATCTGGCTCTTGAGAAAAGAGATATGTCCAGATGACAAGCATGCTTAAGCTACCCTTTCTTCCTCATATAGAAACATAAGGTTTATAATATGTATTTGGGAAAAAAAAAACAACTAGCTACCATCCCAGCCTAATGTGTGCAGTGATTTAGGCTTATCCTTCCAGAAGCTTTAATTTGTATTTCCTGGAAACTTTCCTAAGTCAGCTAAGAAAATATTCCAGATTCTGCTTGTGTGAATGCACATAGAAGTAAATTCTTCTTGGATCATAAAATTACTCCTGTATGCCAAACATACTCCTGTTAGAAACCTCACCCTTGATACTGATCTCACATCACTGTTACACCAACCCAACTGAGAGATCACAAATAAGAACAAGAAACTAGAAATTCCTTGTCTTTTGACAGTAAGTAGCTTTTTTTTAAATGAATCCACAGTCTCAATGAAAATTATCTGGATGGATAAGTTATTTATTGGCAAAACTGCAATATTTGATGGCCCTGATCCAGTGGAAGACTTAAGCATGTGCTTACTTTTTAGTGTGAGAGTATTCTCATTGGTTTCAGTACAGCCTCACATATTTAAAGCTAAGATGTGTTTAAGTGCTTTGCTGGATTGTGGCCTGTTTCTTCTGTCAATAAGAGGAACTTAATGGAGATTATAACTGCTATGGAAAGATGATATAAGTTTAAACAACTGAAAAAGATCAGACTGCCTAAGACTGCTGAGTTCTATCAGTCTTGTATATATTTTAAATCACAGTTCACTGACTCTTCTTAGAAATTGCAAGTACAATTTTCTTATTTCCTGAAATTTATTTATTTCTTTGTCACAAGTATCCGGGATGGTCTCTTTACTCATGAGCGCATCCAAACTGAACATGTATGACTATTGCTGTTGTGGAATAACTGTTCCCTGGCTGATCTTGTAATTGATGATGACTGAAAGATTCAGAATGAGGGCAACAGGTTTTATTTTTGGTATCTTTTTATATAAAAAAGTGAAGCTTTTCTAGCTCCTCATTCATCTTCACCACCACCAGAGTACACCAGGTCTCTGATATGCCTTTCAAGTAAAAAAAACACTTCTCAAGGAGATTTTTTTTCTGGGAGTTTCCTAGGACAGAGATTTAATAAATGAGCTTCTCAGCTGTCTTTCCCATAGTCACTGAGTGCTTTGAGCACTTAGGTTGAGATTTGAAGCCTGAGATATGCAGCTAGTAGCTGTGCTGTTGGGTGACTTTGTTTCTGTGGTCATACTGTTATTTCCTTTGAAGAAGAGCTTGGAGGTGGATTGGTGAGTACTGGCAGATTACTGTTATTATATTCTTTATTATAATGTGTTTTAAGATTATTAGAAAAGGTGACACCAATTCACTTAGACTTTCTACTTCATTTTCCTTACATTACCTCCCAGGGACATTATGAATTGAAGTTGTACGGTTATATAAATGTCTATAAAGTTGTACAAATTATCAGATATTATTATCTGTCATAACTAAGTTGCTGAAAAGACACATTCCTTTAATGATCATATTCATGAAATCTCAGAAAGATCATTAGATCCATACACTAAAAAGCGTTTTATAGGTAAGAAGGAAAATGCAGGTGTCATTTCTGGAAGCTCCAGTAAATTTCTAAAATAATATTACACCCTATATACCAGATGCAGGGTATATCAGCCCATGCAAAATACATCTGTATTCTCCACTGCCAGACTATCTATGGATAGCAATGTACTTTAGTGGGAAGGCTTTCCCTGTAGTCACCTGAATGGTATCTTAATTCAAGATACAACACTTTTTGAAATTATGTGCAACAGAGAGGCAGCTACAGATGTCTTATGTCTAATGAAAAAGCCTTCTGTGACAGGTTTTTGAGGCATACAAGACTGGGTATGCCTGAAAAATTAGACCACTATGTAGTCTGCCCAAACTTCTGGCTACTGAACATTTTGTGGCTGGACTTTTGTCACTGCATCAAACTCAGTTGATGAATTTTCAGGTCTTGGCATCTGTGTGACTGGACTGCAAAGCCATACCTATGTTGCTGTATCAGTCCAAGTGTGGCATTTAACTGTACGTTGCTGGATTTAATGTGGGCATGTCACATAGTCCTTGTTCTGCTGCATTAAGATAAGCATAATCCATACCCTGTTCACTGCTCAAAAAGTCTTCTGCGTCTCTGAGTGTGTAGGGTTGGAGCTGTGAAAAGTCACTAAAGAACTGTTACATCTCCACATATTTTTGCTGTATTGTCATTGAAAATTTTGACAAGAAATTCATTTGTGCTTTTAATATGTCCCCTAGTTGAAAGCATTGTTAAACTAGTGCTTGATGAAGGAAAAAATCAGCAGCAAATACCTGAGTCCAAGCTTACTTTGAAATTAAATTAAATGGAATTTTAATTCTTGAGTTCTTCAGGGAAACGTTGCCCCACCAGTCATCCAGGCCACCTGGCAAACATAGGCCCCCAAGTGCTTTTTTAATACAAAAAGCTGTAACCATGCAAGATCTCTTTGTTGTCAACAAGGACAAAACAGAGATTCAGTGCTACTTTATAGACTTTCCAACTTGGCTTGCTCCTGCTCCACAAATCAAACTGATGGTTTGATGAAAAATGTATTTTTGATGTCTATAAATCTTATCTCACAAAGCTGTTGATACAGGTACAATTTAAGGATGGAACAGGAAACCTAGTAACTGAAATGTCCTTGTGACCTTCAATATTCAAATATATCTTTTTCATCATTCATATTGATCAATTATTCTTTTCCTATGACATATAATGGATGGGATTAATTTAAAAATACATACATTAAAGATTATTTGTAAGAAAGCTAAAGGAATACATCTGTATGGTGTATAGCTACCTATAGGGCTTAACAAAAAAACAGTGTTAAAAGTTACAATAACTGTAATCAGGTATTATCATAACTTGATGGCTCAGGTAAAATAGAATAAACATCACAGTATCACAACTCGTTAATAAAGGCAGTAAGAAAAAAATCTTAGTTAACTTTGTACTGAAGAAAAAAGAGAACCAAATTGTAAAATACAGACCAAGAGCTACTACACTTAAGCAAGAATATTTTTCTTATGCAAAGCGTATTCCTCAACTGAGAGCAAATGGGTTGTGCAAAAAGCAGCCATCAGAAGAGCACAAGGCAATGCAAAATAGTTTTCTGTAAATTTTCACTATATACATAACAAGTAAAGGAAAAACATTCATCTGAAAAAAAGAGAATGAGAACCTGAGCTACATATGCACTGGTTTTGATTCAAAAATAAATTTACTTTCTTAGAAAAGAAACTTTTAACAAAACAGTGCTGAATTCTGAATAGAAACATGGATCTTAACGACTTTCCATTGTATCCTTAATCTAGAAGCCATGATTTTCTAGTGTACACATGTACACATGCATCCTACTGCCAAGAGATTGTTTACCTTTTTCCTTGTTTCTGATTTTGTTTTGATTAGCTGCTGGAAAATAATGCAGAAACTGGCTTTTGGCTAGTTTTTGCAATAACTGCAGGATAAAGCGCTGCATTCTTTGCAGAACATTTACTCAAATTTTATCCAGTTTTTGTAAGAATATTGACTTTTCAGGTTCTTGGCAGAGCTGAGCTGTGAGGTTTTCTGATGAAGAAATCAGAAGAAATTAAAAATTGTTTTGTTTCCTCGGATGCTTTGCCTACTGTCTGATGTTTCCATATATGGACTAAGAGACATTGGCAAAATTAGTAGATGCTTTTCATAAACATGGTCTCCATGCTGTTACCATTGGTCAGCCAACCACACCCTTCTACTGCTGTATGAGAGAATTTTCTCCATCTTTCTCTCTACTTGCTGTTGAGTGTTGTTAAGCATGAGATAGGAGATACTGACTTTTTTGTTCATTCTTATCTTATTGATAAACGGAACAGGATATAGTGTAAATGGCAGACTTTTAAGGTCACTGGTCTGTGATATAAATGATCTCTTCCTCTCTTTACAAAGAAACCACATATTTACTTAATCTAGTAAGGTGATTCCTTTTTTTCTGAAGAATATATGGCCAAATGATTGCTTGAAAATTTCTAAACTTTTCTAGTTTTATAGTTTTGTATTCTATAAATGGCCAAATGTAACTTCAAGAAATTATAATAGTCATTCTCCATACTTTGGCCTAACGTAGTCCTCTCTACACCTTACAGGCAAAATAGGTTGCAATTGTGTCTGAGTATTCCTTGAGATATACATAAAAAGAATAATTGCTGAGAATAAATAACAATCCTGTATTGCTATGAGAATTTATAGACCCCCTTGGAAGGATTCATCTCATAGATCTTTATACGACTGGAATGTAAAGGTCTGTGTTTGAGCTGGCTTTCTAGACTCCCTTTGTAGTCAATAACAAGAACTGGACATTTGGTTCAGCAGTGAACTCACCACTAAATTCATATTCAAAATAGGCCAGAAGAACTGTGCCTAGAACCACTACTTTTCTTTGGTGGTAGGAGTCAATAAGACTTTGCAAATTAAGAATATGTATTTAGATCAAATGAATACCTCTATTTTTCATCAAATGAATTCCACACCCATAATCTCTTTACGGTCATGATTAAGGGAACTTGTAATCATAGACAGTAATATTCAAAGACTTGATATTTTATTATTCTTACAACTTTTGTTTGTTGATCCTTCTAGGTTGTCTCTGTTGCTGGGAGCTATTTGGATATATTCTCATCTTAAACTTTGCATATATTGCTTCTCTATATATGCTATATTGTCAGGTTGTTTTCTCTCTTTCTGTTCTCTTCCCTGTGGGTGCATATGAAGGAGAAAAGAGGGGAACTAAGTGTAGAGAGCATGCCCTTTGAATGGATAGCCATGAGTCAGATGTGTATTCCGTGCAGATTCTGCTGTTTATTTTTTGATAACCTTATGACAGGAAAACAATTCCTCCTGTACATGCAATTTAATTATAGTAATTCTATGTTTGAACAATTCCTTTCAACCTAGTGGATATGAGGGTAGTTTATACTTGAATAGACTATGTGAAGGAGGAATGGCAAATGGTTGAGTATAATTCAAGCACACTTAAAGGTCTAAAGAGCATTTCAACTGACTGTGCTCACACACAAGATAAATAGAAATAAAAAACTCTTCACAATGCTTAGCAAAACCTTTCCAGATCACCTTTCTTGTTTTTCATTTAGGAACTCATTTTAAAATGCATCTCTTCTAGTTGTACCTGGAGGGGATGGAGAGGAAAGGAAATGATTCTGGAAAAAATGCTAGTCTCGCAGAAAGAAAGGACAAAATTAAAAAGAGTTTCTCATTACAAAGCACTGTATTGACTATAACACTGTCTCTTTGTTTGAAATACCAAAGCAGAAGCACCTGCAGTGTGCTGTGACACCCTGAGTAAGTAGGGAAATGTCAGTCTGTACTATGAATTGAAGAGTCAACTAGACGGTTGGCTTGAGCATACTTAAGGGGCCTGCAATACCTATTCACCCTCTTAGTTATAACCTCAATATATCCTGGTCTCAGAGTAACCACACTGTTCCTATAAGCTGCCAAATCAAGAACTGGGGTTGTATTTGGTTTGTGTAGCAAGGTTTTGGTAGCAGGGGTGCTGCAAGGATGGCTTCTATGAGAAGATTACAGAAGCTTCCTCTATGTTCAATAGAGCAAATGCCAGGCAGCTCAAAGATGGACCCACTGCTGGCCAATCCTGAACCCAAAGGCCAAGCCCATCAGCAGTAGCCCCACTCTGGTAAAATATTTAAGAAGGGGGAGGAAAACCCTGCACAATTGCAGCTGGAAGAGATGAGTGAGAATATGTGAGAGAAACAACTTGCAGACACCAAATCAGTGAAGGAGGGGAGAAGGTGCTCCAGGTGCCAGAGCAGAGATTCCCCTATAGCGTGTGGTGAAGACTATGGTGAGGCAGGTTGTGACCCTGCAGCCCATGGAGGTTAATGGTAGAGCAGATATCCACTTGCAGTCCATGAAGGACTCCACATCAGAGCAGGTGGATACACCCAAAAGGGGGGTATGGGAAGCCTGTGCTGGAGCATGCTCCTGGCAGGACCCATGGATGTGTGGAGAGAACAGCCTGTGCTGGAGCAGGTTTACTGGCAGGGCTTGTGACCCTGTAGAAAGGACCTACACTGGAGCAGTTTGTGAAGAATTGCACCCCATGAGAAGGGCTCACATTGGAGAAGTTCATGGAGGACTGTCTCCCATGGCAGGGACTCCAAGGTGGAGCAGGACAAGAGAACGTGGAAGAAGAGGCAGCAGAGACATGTGATGAACCGACCACAACACCTGTTCTCCATCCTCCTGCACCACTTGGGGGGGAGGAGGTAGAGAAATTGGGAATGAAGTTGAGCCTGGGAAGAAGGGAGAGGTGGGAGAAAAGAGGTTTTTTTATATTTGCTTTTATTTCTTCTTACTCTACTCTGATTTGTTTGGAAATAAATTAATTTCCCCTAGTCAAGCCTATTTTTCCCATGACAGTAATTGGTGAGCAATCTCTCCCAGTCCCAATCCTGACCCACAAGCCTTTTGTAATATTTTCTCTAATCTGTCCAGCTGAGGAAGAGGAGTGATAGAGCAGCTTGGTGGGCACCTGGCATCCAGCCAGGGTCAACCTACCATAGGGATCATAGGCTAGAGTTCATCTCTTGAGTAAGAGTTTGAACATGAGCTTACAGCATCTGGTTTCTTTAAACTTTCATTCCCAGGCACACTCTAGTTTAAAGAAGAGGCTTGAACTTGTGAGTAACTGACTCTGTGGGTTCACCCTCATTCTCTCCAAAGTCCTAATTCTAATGATGTAAAGTAGTATTTGCAAAAATTTAAATAATTAGTTATTAATAAGGGACAAGGACCTGTCTAACTGGAGTGTTTCTGTAGACCCTGTTGCAGTCTTTAGATTTCTGAATATCTTAGCAAAGCTGTCCCTGAGCAGTAATACTAAAAATAAGTGGTGATAATGTTATATTCTCCTTTTTCCAGAGGTGCAAAAGGAGTTTCTTTCTCAACTTTACACAGAAGTGGTGATACTAGTAAAATCCAGAAGTATACCTGTGTAACAATTTCTTGCCATCAAAGAGCATATGACCTTGTTGAGGGTCAGAAAGTCATTAAAAAGAAGGACTGTCTTAGGGTTTGTAGGTTTAGTTTAAGATAGCTGGAGCTGACATTAATCATTTGAGTTTTCAGATTACAAGGGCATAGGACCCACAAGAGTACTACCATCTTTCTTCTTTGCAGTCAGCTCCTCCAAAAACCCATCCATTATTTCTTTACGATATGGATCTAAATGCTGCTGTACTGTGTGCATAAAAACAACTCCATGAGGAGTTTCCAAATCTATCCTGCCATTTTTGTCATCCCTGTGCAGAAATATATTCAGGCTGCTAAAATGCCTTCCGCTCCTCTCTCTGGAGAGAGTGAATTGCTGCTTCCATTATTAGCTCTGAGAAAAACGTCAAAACTACAGCTAGTCCTGAATGCAGAATCATGTTCACTCACAGGACTGAGTAGCCATGCTCATATTACACCCTCTTGAGCCCTTTATGTTGGCTGCCTATAAACTAGAGGATTTATTTTAAGCAGTCCCTGCTGGTTTTCAAAGCTCTTAATGCTAAGGGACCCGGTTTTTGCAAGACTTCCTTCTTAAGCCTCCTCCGAGTGCATGTCCACAAGCTGACACCACATACTTCTGAGCTGCGCCACTTAGACTCTCACAACATTAGTATGAGCTTTACCTCCTGTTGTGATAGCTCGGAGAGTATGCATTTCACTTCTCCAGGCTCTCCATCTTATCCCATGTGATCAATAGTTGTCTCCGTTTGCAGTTGTCCATAGTGCACCTCACTATGAAATTAGATCCCCTAGAAGGAATCTCAGGGCTGCGTATCTTGAACCTTGAGACACTTTAAGTGGGTACTTAATTTTGGAAGTTTATCCCATGACCATATTTTATAGTTTATAACAGCTCTAGCACTGTTCCTTTCATACTGTATGACAACAAAAAAAATAGTGAGCACATATAAATATATATATAAGTATCAAAAATACCACAGGAGGTCTTTCAAGAGAGAAAAAATAGTAGTGTCCAATTTCCTATCACTGGTAATGAAAGAAAAAACCCAAACCCTGAACATTCCCCAACAGCTGCTGTATAGAGGAGCGTGATTTTTGGATAATAATCCTGTAGCAGTGTTTGCGTTTACAGTTTATAAATATGTGATTTAATCAGAAGAGGCATACCTGAAGGAGAGTGCCTGGAAAGCTCTGAAGACCTTTCAAGATGGTATACAAATGGGCTTCTCACATGTTTACAAGCACTGCACATTTTGAAACTTGATAAACACATTCAGCCAAGCCATAGACTTGCTGAGTAGATGGGCATGAGTTTGGAATTAATCTGCAACTAAAATCAAGAAATACATGGTACTTTCCAAATCAGAGTGTAATAGCATAACTGCAGAAGAGTGGAATTCCCTCTTGTTTTATCTTTTCTTATTTGTGCTGATGTAGTCAGGTCACAACTCTGAGCTGTGAAAGCCCTGAGAAGGTGTCACTATAGCATTAGTTTATTTGCATGTTGACAGTCCCAAGCTTTACACAGAATTACACAGAATTATCATTGAGGCTGGAATAGACCTCCTTTGGGCTCTGGTCTTATTTTTACCACAGATTTCATTTCCACAGGTTGGTGGAATCAGTCTCAGAGACAGTTGTTCAAGAGAAGCACACATCTCACCGACAGATCCAGGCTCAGATATATTAACAAAGCTCTCACAACTGCTAACTTCTGCTGTCCCTAATTGCTACATACAAAACCTGTTTTAAAGTCCAAATAAAATTTACCATTGAATTTAGTGGGAACAGAATGGGGCTCCTAAGCCTTTTAACCTACAGTGTGTCTGGGCTGCGTTGAAGTTGCCTGCATTCAAATAGCCTGGCAGTGCTCCATCCTAGGATCCCCGAAGCTTAAGATCACTTCATTTTTCCTCTATTTGTGGATCAGAAGTAATTGGTTTTGAATGGGTTTTTAGTAGGAAACTTTCCATAATATATTCTAAATTTATATACACATATATATTCTTCTGCTGTATTTCCTTGTACTGTGACACTCTTGAGGAAGCTTTCCAGTCCAAATTTCCTTTGCCTTTTCTTCTTTGTCATTTTTTCCTTTTTTCCCCACTTATTTAGTTTCTTCCCTTCCCCTGCCTCCCCCTATCTTGGTGCAAAATGGTTAAAAAAGGTGTTTTGTTTTGTTTTTTAGCAAGAGAAAAAATCCTTCTTACTTTCTTAGTACTTGACTAAGCTCAGCAACAAAAATTCTGCTCAGCACACAAAAAAAGAGCACTGAGATAAGTTTTGGAGAACTCACTTTAGATGGCCTTGAAGCAAAGAATAAGTTAAGATGTGCCAGAATTGGATTACCCGCTGCTACATCTACCCACAGACTCCACAGACAAAAAGGCCTCCTTGTGCTTGCGGGTCACCGTATTAACCCACAAGGTTCACTCAGAAAACACGTGTCCTTTTCAAAAGCTGCCCTTTTCTCAAAGCTGTGGTTTCTCTATCTGTGGTTTTGAGCAAAGTAAGCAGAGCTCTCTGCCAGTATTTCAGGCTACACATCACACTAAGACATCTTGTCAGAATTCAGCCATCTCTGTGGAGCTGGCGGGTACCTCACTGAATTTCACAGAAGGAGGTACTTTCACTCTTTTTTTTTTTTTTTTTAACCAAACCATAGATCACATCCCTGCTAGTGAGTCGGGACAAAACTTTCCTAGTTACTGTGTTTCTTTCTGCAAAGGGGAAAGGATTTAAAATGGAACCCCCTGCCAGGACTCCTGCTTGCAGCTCTGTCCATAAGCCAGGAGTAGTACAATATCTGCTGCTAATCCAGAAGCAATATGCTGCAGTCATTAAGCTAGTTACTTACTATGGTGCTGATGAATGCACAAAAAAGAACAGAAAGGAAATTTGGCAGAGCAGATGGTGGCTAATGATAGTGACAGTGAACAAAAATACTGTTGAGTATTGTGTCTGTTGGGGAGCTCATTCCCCAATGTAAATATAAAGTAAACATGACATAGGTATTAGGTAATTTTACAATCTACTGGTTTTGGCAGCTAGTTTGGCACTGGTCATTGTGTCTATTTTGGGGATCAGCTGTATGGTCCCAGATTGCCATTTTTCCTCTGCCATTCTTTCTCTTAAATTTCCTACAGTATATTATCACTTCATTTTAGTTTCACTTATTTCCTCTGACAGTAGAGCAGGCCAGGCACTGAACACAGAGTCACTTCCTCCCTAAAACTCAGTCTGTCTCATTGTTGCAAAAAATTTTCAAATTAAATACTTTATTAAAAGACATACCTATTCAGCAGTTCACTTTCTCGAACATTGTTTTCCCCTGGGTGCTGCAGACACTAAGGATGTCTGCTCTGCTCCCAGCTGAAGATCTTTCTCTCTTAACAGGTACTCTGCCTGGCATACAAGACAAAAGAAGTGACACCTGAAAGTTCAGTTTGGCATTCAAAAAGAGATGAATACAGGCCTATTTTTTGTGCATTTCTAGGAACTTCCATTTTATTTTCTCTCCCTAGTTCCAGCCCATTTTGATACACATGCTTTTCAGACCTATCAGTGGAGTTTTTGAATCAGATTAGGTCACATGGATAAATGAAATTAACTTGGCATCAAAGGTTATCCTCCCTTCTTGTTTTTCATACATTTCTCTTTCCTTCTTTCCTTTTTAGTGCAAACTTTCTAAAGCCTTTTAAAGATAAAAGGACATATCTCAAGAAAAAAACTTTACCAAAGGTTTATACACCTACCATTCAGGGAATGTCTGTTTGCAACAAATTTTTTCAAGCTATTTTACACATTCCTAATTACAGGCTATTAGGGATCAAATTAACGAGGTCAATTAATGAATCCCAGCACTGAGTTATAATGCATTCATATATAGGGGTAGTAGCTGGGATTAATGAAGTGATTCTGTACTAAAAGCATCAGCAATTAACATTTTATTTGGAGGCTGGGGGCTGAGAGAAGGCTTCTCAAAAGCCAAGTAGTTCTGCTGCTAGCTTGGTGATTTAAAACAGAGGTGTCTGCACATAAAACTTAATGATTCTCTCACAAAAGGTAAGAGGATGTGTCAGCTTTTCTCAGAATTTGCATAGGTATGTATATCTATATATGTCTGTGCATAGACATGCCATTTAATGGAAAATCCAAACCCTTTACATTATCTTAGCTGATTGTTGTGACTTTTTTAATAATTGAAATCATTTAAAGGAAATTTAAGGAGAGAACTGGGTAGTGTCCTTGCTACTCCTCAGCCCATGAGCAAGCTCCATATGTCAATGCCTGTATTATTTTCAGATTATTTAGCTTACTCCTAGACTTGGATTGTAAAGTGTAGCAGTGGAGGCCTTATGCAGCAGAAATGATCCATGGCTTCACAGGGCACATTAGGCCATCTCAGTTCATGGATCTGGCTTGGACACCTTGCTGAGCTATTCAGAAGCAACCCACACTGGGCAGAACAACCGTTTCCTCTGCTTTTTCTCTGATGTATGGGGTGACTATGAAGGCTGATGTGAGGGCAACAAGAGATCAGCAAATACTTTCTTCTGAATCTTCTATGATCATCAAACCCACCCAGATCTGGACAGAAAAATGCCAGCCAACTTTGCCTTCCTATAATATTTTTAGTGGCAAGGATTTAGACCTAGATAGTTTGGTAAACCAGACTTCCTCTTCTTGGAAATGGAATGGAAATGGGCATTTCATCACTACATGGCAAGCAGCTCTAATGCATGCCAATTTTTTTTTTCTAGCACAATATTTGGCTTTAAATGCTTTCTTTTGAGAGATACTTCATAGAATCAATATTTTCCATTATATTTATTAATTGGAAATAAATTTTGTAAGAAATAATAACTTTAAGAAATTGTAGTAACTATTTCTTGCAGCCAACGGCTCCTTGAAACCAGATTTGTACTGACATATGGTGAAATGAAATATGTTGCCTCAGATTTGCAGCTTATCTATATGCCAATAATACATATTAGTTTTATTTAGGTTGTTTAAACCCTCAGTTCAGTGTTTCATGACTGAATGGTTAACTATGCATTTTTCATAGTTTTGCCTTTTATTTTTCCCTAAGATGCTTAGACAGGGGATGGAGGAAATGAATAAATATCACAAAAGTGATCGCCTATAAAACACCACTGGATTACTGATTCACATGTACCATAATTGTTCTTTCAAAATAGCTCATAAAACTAGTAATCCTTTAGACTACTTCTTCATCATTCTGTAACTAATGAAAGATGCATGCTCACCAGTTGCAGGCCTATAGAATTCCTAAGAATGCATCTGAATTTAGATCACAGATAGACATCCAGACTTCAATGTTTTCATTTCCACATTCAGACAGTTTTTGTGTAGCCCAAATTACTTTGCAAAGATGGGTAAATATTACTGGTTAGGTCATGGATAAATTATTATTCTTACTCAGTGACTGGAGTTAGTCTCACTAAACACAAGAATCTGAGGGGAACTGTAAGCAATGTTTTTTCAAAGTCAAAAAATCACATCTGACAACACCAGATGTTATTGCTGTATTTCCAGCTATATCAGAAAGAATAATTTTTTATCATTTCTAAACTGTCAAATCATTCCATTTACTCAGATTCCTTGTGATTCTTTCTTGTCCTTGTGGCTAGAAGATGGGAAATTTAAAAGAGAAGGGAAAGAAACAGAACAGGGAAAATATAAAGTCCATAGAGCAGAAAGGAAATGGATGACAATGGTGATAAGAAGGAAAACAATTCTTTCTCAGTTCCTTCCTATTCCTTAGGAACATAGCCCTCACTTCTGAAGGGCCACCCAGTTATCAGTGCCGATGCACTCGGCAAGTACTTTAGCTGTTAAGAGACAGTTGACATTACAGATCCTGGGAGTTTTTTACCCTCAACTTTGCTGACTGTTTCTACTTCACTTTACATACTTCACCTCACCAAACTTATCTCTTTGGCCAGAGCATAATGGTTTCCCAAATGAGATGGCCAGGTCAGCTCTCCATGCCTGCCTCCCATGGTTCCTGTCACTAATGGGCCTCCGTGCCATACCACCTGTCCCTTTTTGCTCTTTGAGATAGTTTAATTCTGTGACTGGAATTTTCTCTTTCCCAGTGGCCAACACAATTTCCCCCAATCTGGCATTCCTCTGGCCTTCCCCAGACACAAACTGAAAAATAAGGACTGAAAATAAGGTCCTGGAAAATAAGGACCAAAAGGAAGCAAAAAAGTGAAGGCACAGCTCCAAAATGGATGACAACTGATCAAGTGCACATAGTATCACTGACTAGTAATTTTATTTCTAGCTGTGCCACATCTTTCGAGTGGTTGTAAGTATCATATCAGAGAAAATAAAGAAATTGGAATTATTCAACACAGAGTAGATTAAGAATAAGCATTTTTACTTTCTGAAAACTGTCTCCTTTTGTGTTATTTTGGTTTTAGGGGGGTCTATAAATTTTAAAGTTTAAAATTATAAAGTTTTAGTTTTGGGGGAATTTTTCATTTATATACAAAGTAGTTTTCATCACTATTTAAAGTTTTTTTGAGGAAGTACCACAAAATTTTTGCCTGATAATTACATTTGCTAACTCTACAGTTTGTTTGTATTTGCAAGACTGCAGAATATGACAGAAGATAAAATTCCAAGTACAGTGTAGAAATGAGATTGAGTAGGTGAGAACAGAGAATATTGACATTTTGGAATGATCCATTTAAGCCATGAAATATAGGACATATAATTCTAGAGATGGTGAAGTCTATTGACATGATTTTCAAGGAATATAAAATTAAGATTTTTCCATTCTATAATAATTTCCAGGCTATCTCCTTTTAAAATCACAGGTTACAACTCTGACAAAAAGACGTACGTGGATGCCTGACTGTAATACAGCATTATGTCAGTAAATTATACTAATACGATATAAGATTTGACCCAAATATCAGTAACAAGCTTGCTTTCTGACATGAAATAAATCTAGAAAGTCCTTGACCTTCCTACAAAATTCTAGGGTGCAGAGATGGTGCAGAGAATCTCTGCAGGGGAGTGATTAGTAGATGTTATTAATTGACTCTGGGAGAAATAAGACTAGAGGGATGTGTGGTGTAAAATAAGAGAAAGTGTCAGATAGTTTGGGGATGAGGCAGGCTGGACTACAAGGATAGTGGAAGAAAGAAGGCTTTGACATGTGAATGAGCCTACTGAAGTGAGTTGAAAGAGGTGTGTCTTTTTTTCTTCCCTTTTTTTTTTTTTTTTTTTTTTTCATAAGAAATAGTTTGGGTTTTTTAGTATTCTGGAAATTTTGAGCAAATCCCAGCTCCTTAGTCCTGAAAGTTTACACTTGGAGAATTTCAACCTGTGAAATTTCCACACAAATCTCATTATTTTTACACAAGTGTAAACTTCAGGTTTGAAGATTTAGGACATTCATTAATAAAAGCCATAAAAGAAGTTCCTCAGTGAGATGTCCAGCCAGGAAGAAGATAAATGAAAGTCACAGCGTTTTCACCGCACCAGACACAATTCTCACAATAAATATTTTTGCTGTAAAAAACCTCCAGAGGTGTAGGTGTATAAACAAGAAATGTGTCACTCCTGAGTTTTGACTAGGTGATGCTAAGTTTTCAGACCTGTGAATTGTAATATTTAACATATTCATGCTCATGTAAGAATACAAGAGTAGGAAGAATTATGGAGTCCAGGAATTACAACCTCTGGTACCAAGTCAAAGAATTTATTGTGTAAGAACACTGAAGTTCTTGCTAAAACCACAAAGTTATCAGTTTTGCTTTCTCTGTCACTAAAAACCTGCTGTTAAGTTCCAGGTAAAATTTATTCTTAGTCATTTTATTCCCATTGTGTTGATTATCATCAAACCCACTAGCTTTAATAATCGATATTTAACATATCTGTGTTTACAGGTAGAAAGTGTATCACCTTTCAGTCTTATTTTTATTAACTTAGCAGTGCTTCTTCAGTCTGTAATGCATGTGTCACACTAGTTTGATCTTTTAGTACCTCTTCTCTACAGCTATTTAAGTTTTAATTCATAGTTCTTGAACATGTATAATGAGAAGTTTGAAAGCATTGCAAGACTGTGGGACTCTTCATTCTAGAGGCAACTCATATAGTTCTCCAATTAGCTAGTCCACTCAGGTCCTTCATCTTTTTCAGCTGATGAGCTCTCAGTGTATAGCAGAACTTTCTCTTATGAGCTATCCTGTTACTCCTCAGATCTTTTATATGATATCCCAGTTGTTCTCTACAGTACAGTACAGAAGTACAAAGTTGAGAGGTATAAAATCTCTTTCACTCTCTTGTTTCCTGAGTAAAAAAAAAGATGTTAAGACTATTAAACGTCACCTGTCTCAATAGTGAGCCTTGAAGAACTCTGCTGGCAAACTCATCTCCATCTCCTCTACCAATACTGCCTGACAGTTTTATACTCACTTCACAGATTCTTCATTCCTTTCTTAGATTTTAAATTACAAGCTTCTTAGTTGGCACCAATTCCTGAAGTCTTGATATATGAAATCTAGTGCACTTCCTTTGTCTAGAAAATCTGTCTAGGATGATCTACATTTGATTAAATCCCTGTTGGTTTACATCCTATTAAATAGTCTTTAAATACCTTTTCTTTCAAAATCTGTCCTAAAGCAATATACAGAGTTACAGGCTTACAGATGCCTGATTACTTTCTCCTCTTTTAACTGTAGGCATAGCACTTGCTGCCCTACCGTCATACCAAATTTGACTTGAAAGGTGTATTTAAAACTACTTCTTATAAATCCTGTAAGGGAGACCACCTAATCCTTCTGACTTGAGTCCATTAAGCCTCATGACTTCTGTTTCTACTGCAGTTGAGATAACAAGGGTGTGGAAATGAAAGCTGGCATTAAACATTCTGCTTTTCCTCCCCATTCAATGTAATTGTCCTTTTTGAAACCTGAGGCAAAGTTTGTTTCATTTCTTGGCCACACCTAGATTACCTTTAATCTCTGTTTTATCCTTACTGCAAAGCTGCCCTACTTCTTCTTTCCTTGTGCCTTTTTGTTTCAATTTATGTGGCTTAAAAAGGAAATACCATACAGTTCAATATCTTAGGCCAAATTAGTTTCTATTTCGACAACTTTAAATTTCATATTTCATTTCTTGATCCATAGCTTTTTTCCTGCTAAATCTTTTTCTTAGGTCTCTTCTTTATTTCTAATAGCCTTCTTGGGGTGGTTATTCTTGTAGGTCATTTGAGAGTTCATTCAAAATTTTCCGTACCTTGAGGCAAAATGTTCTGTAAGAATAAACACTTTTGACTTTGAAATTCCAGAACTCTTCCATGACCAAATCCCTTGGTATTCTCATCTTAACAGACTTTATTAAACAATTCCATTAGTTCATCAAAGCTTGTCCTTTGAATTGTAGATGCTTAGTTGAATATCTGCTTTTTTATCATTTTATCTTAAATGGAGTAAGATTCTACAGCTTGATTCAAGTTTCTTATCTATGACCAACTTTTATACAAAATCCTAACTTATATAGAAAGCCTAATAGAAAGGATTTTCAACTGGGTTCTGATTTTACATTATTTTCAGATTCTAGCAGATTAATTTTACCATCCTTCCACAAAACAATTCCAACTTGAACAAGTCATTTAATTTCTCCTTTATTTATTTAGCTTCCCACACACTTCATTTAGAGCTCCAACTTTCCATTTTTTTAATTTTTTTTTTTTTTTCCTTGATGACCAAGTCTCCTTGAATATCTGTGTTCCACTTGGAAATGCTGTTCTTCGGTATTTTTACCTCTACAACATTTGGTTTCATCTCTAATGGGTGTAGCTCAAAGCTTCCTTCTCTCTGAGGAACACATTCATTAGCTTCATAACATACCAATGAAATAACTAATTGCAGTGGTGGAAGATGCAAGTGCACTGTATGTTGAGAAGGTTGAATGTAGAAAGAAAAAATTCCATGGACAAGTCCACCCTTGTTCTATGTAGATTCTTTTACTTCTTACACTTACCACTATAATATCACAGCAGCTTCAACAGTGTGGTAAGCAATATGACTAACATCTGACATTTACACTTTGTTTTCTCTTTTATCTTTCCCCTCATTGCTAAAGCATTTTAGTTTTCATTTTCAGTATTTTTATGTCTCTCTCTTCTTCCTATTTACTGGACTGAATAAGCCATGAAGAATGTCATCTGCCATACATGCAAGGGAGTGAAGGTTTTAGTGACTGTGTTAGGGCAGCTCCAGTGTTTATTGGGCTTTAGTGTCTTCTCTAGACCACTGTCCTTCAGAAAAGGATTCTGTGATTCTGACCCTAACAGAATATTACAGCAA
Organism: Actenoides lindsayi; assembly: GCA_025331215.1. Taxonomy (NCBI): domain Eukaryota; kingdom Metazoa; phylum Chordata; class Aves; order Coraciiformes; family Alcedinidae; genus Actenoides; species Actenoides lindsayi. Next base: position 8,250 of record WTSP01022302.1, on the reverse strand, counting down.
GGAAACTTACCTGCTCTTAAAGAACGCTATCCTAACTTTAACTTGCAGGCAAAAGCTGGAGATTAGTTCCTTGGTGTGTTCCTTCTGTAGCACCCCTAGGACCTTGCCAGCCTGCACAATAGAAGAAAGTCTTATGACCTGAAGCTATGTCTTTCAGATAAACACTGGCATCATGCCAAAGTTGCTTATATCATGATTCCATATTCATTCGTTTCCAAAATTGCCCCTGTCTTTGTACCAAACTACAGCAAGGAATTAGGCTTTAAGCCATTTCAATATGATGATGACTATGAAGAGGGAGGTGAATAATGACACCAGTGTCCTTTGGTGTCATCTGTTGCATTACATCCAATTCCAGTAGCACCTTTAGAAAAATAACTTTCTGAGTTAATCAGTGGTCCAAGTAGCTCTATTAGTTTCTATCATTTGGCAGGTGATTAGGTGCAGACCAAATCCAGATGGTTTTGCTGTCATAAGGTAAGCAGAAGGAATGAAAGGATGCATGACAGAAATTAGGCTAGAATGTCTGAGAGACATTTAGGAGTTTCCTACATCTGACATCTGAGGCTTCATAGCTTCAAATAGAAATCAATTCACCCAGTACTCACAGATAGCCACTGTAAGCTTCCACGGGGACTCTTGAGATTTTTGGTGATGTTTCTAGTAAAAGGAACACCAGACTGAAAGCTGGCATATTTCCAGAGCAGTGATGAAGGCTTTTAGGTATCTCATCTCTTACACCAAGATAATTGTACCGACTCCCTAAGAGTCAGAGATCTGTTAGAGGTAGAATGACTATCATTGTATGAATAAGCAGATATATTTATAATTGGAGAATGTCTCTTTGCCACTGCATGAAGCCATAAAATCACCATTGTCTTGGTACTTAATATGGTTCAGACCATTGTGAAAACATTGCAGCAGTTGTAAGCACTGTCACCATTATTGTCTCCCTTGCTCTTTCATGGACATTCTCTTTGATCTTAATTTGCAGAATAAAATTTTGAGGATTTTTACCTTCCTGCTTCTTTACTGATTCTTGGGTTTCTTAGTGTAGTAAAATAGATCAGCTGCTTCCCTATTTTTTCTCCCTGACTTAGAAGAAATATGATGTACCCAAATAGCTTTTGTTTACTCACTCTTGCTTTACATGTCACCAGAACACCATGAAGAACACTCAATGATTAGACAGAAGTGCTGAAGAGCTCAAAGGGGGGGCAAAGTAAGAGAGAAAAGCCTCTAAGTGCAGGAAGAAGCATCTCAAAATAACCTTCCTGTGGGTAAAAAGTCAAAGGCTGAGATGTGTTAGTTTGAAAAGGCAGATGGATTTCTTGTGTACATTCAAAAAGTGACAGTTTCAAGTGTGTTTTCAAGGTGAAATTTCAAAAAGCATCTACCAGAGTTAGGGCCACAGGCCTAAGTATTTTAAAAATGTCATGCCAAAATTACTTTAGAATAAAAATATGCTGTACACTTGAGGAGCTGTATGTAAAATACGGCCATTTTTGTTCCTATAGTCCACATCTGCAAGTAATTATGGGTGCAAATGTGGATATGTCAACATCTACATACATTAATGTACCTGTTAATCTGATAGTTAAAAGTCTGTGCCTTATCGAATAACATACTCTGTGAAACTGTGGCCACAGTTATTTGTGAGCGTAACAAGGAAGCCATCTCAAGATTTAACCCTTTGAATTCTAATGTTGATCTTTGTATCATGCACAAATGGAAATCACATTACTTTTAAAGATAAATATGTGTATTTTTGGGAGACATTAACACCTGACTGCATTCCTATTTTATTGAGAACTGCATTTTCCACCTATGTTGTTCTCATCAGTCCTTTTCTACTTAGTAAGAAAAAAACAAGGTACATGGATTTGCATAAACAGAATTGTCAGTAGTTCACTTTTAAATACTTCCCGGTTTAGAAGGATAGGCAATTATCTTCCTGTTTTTTGAAATCTGTCACTTAAATAGTCCTTTATACACTGAGGTGAAATTTAGATTTTAAAATATAATTTTGAACCCCTCTACATAAAACCTTACTCAATGAAGATGTCAGACTTCCACATGTACTGCCCCCTCTAAGAGGAGGGATGTAACTTTTATTTTTCTCTCACAAATATATATAGGTTAGTTGCTGTCCTGAGATGAGAAATTTTCCTGACAAGATTGTCATCAACATTATTACCTTACACTGAAAAAAATAAGTTTTACTCAATTGGCATTCTAATAAGATTAATTTGCCATGTTGGATGACAACCATTCTAATTATGAGCTGCTTGCTTTCAGCTAGCTTTGTAGCTTTTAGGGTGGAGTTTTTCATTTCAGATGTCTGGTATGCACATGAAGATTTCTCCTGGGAAACTTCAGCCATCTTTGGGACCATGATTAAGAGGCTATATTGTTTTGCTCGTTATTAAAGTGTAAACTACTAGCTACTCCGTTAAGATCTGGCACATTCGAAGTCTGGCTCAAGAACCTGCTGGTTGAGAAAAGTTTAGCCTCAGTGCTGAAGAGGTGCTTAATGATATCTTCCAGAAAATCTTATTAAACTAGTTGTAAACATCTGAAAAGCCACTTTCCTTGTCCAAGTGGTTATTCACAGCTTGGAAGTGATCTCTGTTTAATATCCCTTCTCTACTCCTAGAGAGGGTCTTGCAATCTGCAGCTAAGGAGACTTCACTGATATGTTTCTCCACTGAAATCTGCTGTGGTTCCTGCTAATAATGTTATCAAGGAAACAAACTTTCCTGCTTGCCTCTTGCCATCTTATTGAGTTTGGTATTGTCCATACTTTGGTATTTCTGGCTTTTTCTTTGTTTATATAGACACCCATAACCCGCTCAAGGCATTACATTCAAAGATAACACGTTAAAAGAACATTAGCCTGAGTTCTTGCCTCCACCAGCCCTTTGTGTAAGTATTGTAATGCAGGCTTTAGTTACCTGTATACATTCAATATTTTTTTCACCCATCAGTGTCCTTACCTCACTTATAACACAGGATGGTTTGAGTTTGGGACTCAGTCAGGATGGTATAATGAATGGAGTTGTATTGTAAACAAAGTTTCATAGGCCTCTTATTCGCTGCAGAAGTTCAAGGGGTGTGATCAAAACAAAAACACTGTGGGATTAAAAAAAAATAAACATATGGTTGCCCAAGAAGACAGGTTCTACTACAGCCTTTGAGACCTTGGGTGTGTTTACATTGAAGTGTATAATGTGGAGATAACTGAGCAATTCAGGTATCAGGAAGGATTCTTCAGCAGCACAGGGTAATTCACTCTTCTGAGTTAAACATAGGACTAGCTGAAGCTTCTACAGCCAGACTACTTCATACAGCTGAGTTAGCTTGAGCAGGCAACGTATTACAATGTAGAAAATACCCAGAGCTTTTGTGTGTTGCATTCTCGCATAAATCAGATTTTGGTAGGGTGGTCAGTCAGTCATTTTGCAGTCCTTATTCCTTAACTCACATTTTGGGATACTCCTTTTGCATGTTTTGCTGTACCATACACTGAATTGAGTCATTATAAATGCCAATTGATCAGCAAGCAAACTAAATGCACTACTTTTTTAGAAATACATTAAAATAAGAATCTTTACAGATAATTTCTTAAGTGAAAACAAGGTGTTTGTGTGTCTTTCAATAGACATGTCTTTCAATGCTATCCTTAGACTTCGAAGCAGCAGAATAGCAATCATAATCTACTTCACATCTGTGCAATGTTAATATTATACTTAGGAGTACCATTGAAAATAAATAAAATAATTGAATATATTAAGAGATTTAAATATGCAAGAAAGGAGAAATGGGACCCTGAACCCAGGATTAAGTGAAAATACAATCATTATGTATATATGCACAGTGAGAAAGCCTGAGACAAACATTTTGTTTCCTGTACACTAAGGGTGCAACAAGTGGCAGCCAACTGCCATTTAAATGCTTCCTAAAGACTGAATGTTGAACTTCACAACATTGGTGATGTTGGTTGGGGATTTTTGATTTGGTTTGATTTTTAGAACAGACATTTTTATAATGCAGCAAACACCATCTGCATGATGGAAATAAGAAGTAGCTGCTCTCTGTTTTTTATTTTTCTAGCAGAGATGATTTTCATTCAGATCCGTTCCTCTTCCTTTTAAGTTTTCCCAGCCTGCAGTTTATTTGAGGATTTCTGCTGAACTACTCAGAAACCTTGCTGCCTTGCATGCTGAAATCAAGAAATACTGTATATCTCTCTCTAGAAAACAAAAGTAAATACTGGAGCATTCTAACTGAAGTTCTACTTTCTCCATGTCTAGACATCTTTGGTAATCTCTCCCTTTTATAATTCTGGTGTGCTTTCCATGTACTCAGCTGTGAGGAAAACGCTTTGTGCTTAGTTGCATAAAATATGCAGAATTTCCAGACAACTTTCAGTACAGCATCTCAGATTGCTTGGGCTGGTGTGTGTGATCTTTTATGAAATCAGATTTTTTTCCTCTGGAGGAGCTTTGCTTAGTAAACCAAGGGCAAATTTGGAATAAAAATATGACTGATGTGGTTCCTGAATGCCCAGCTTGTTAAGCAAATGCTGTTGAATCTAGTCCCCAGTAAACAAGCTAAACTTCTTTTCCACTAGAAATATATTTTACTAAGAATCTTTGTAGATCATTATTTTATGCAAAAAATAATGTCTCAAGTGATGTCTTTGAACAGAATAAAGCAAATGTTAAATAAATTAAAACATATGCTGAATCAGTGTTTGCCCTTATAGTTCCACTTTTTAAATATTAATACTCTTTCCTAACTCTTTGTACATAAATAATCTTTTAAGAGAGTAACAATGAAATATAGACAATCCACATCAAATGAATGCGAACTTTTGATGTAATTATCAAAGGTCTACTGGATTTTGTTTAATTTTAATTAGTACTGGATTCTAACGAACAAATGTAGGTCTTGCATGGTTTTTTAAAATCCAAACATGGCCCCCTACATGAAGGATTTTGGCTTAATTTGGCCCATTATAAAGTTACTGATTATTCATAAAATGATGTTGAAGTTCAGATTTTGAAAACTAACAAGCTGAGGATTTGCTTCAACATAAAGCAATTAACTAATTGGCCTATGCACTAATTGAAACTCCTGTAAAGATTCTTGAATCTAGGTTTTGATATTTTTTTTTTTCCAATATTTGTTGTTGGACAAATACTTGAACATTTAAAACAAATATTCTAGCCTGAAATTCTTCTTCATATGTAAAATTTTAACCTAACTAGATATACAATACTATCATGACTTTCACTGTCTCAGACAACTTAATCACAGAGATACTGGCTGTTGCAAATAACTATTAAAAGGATTGCTACATACCCATTTGCAACACATACGTGCTTTCACTGATTACAGTACTTGTTCTCTTGGGCGCACCAAATCCCATTTGAACAGGGAAAGAAATACAAACTTAATCTGACTAAGATTATCAGACCTACAGGGACATTTGAGTTTTGCTAAGAGATTATAAATAAGTACCTTTTTTTTTTTTTTCTTCCCCTTTAGATCTTTAACCAAGAAGGAAAGCCCAGCCAGGCAATGTGGGGTGGTTCACGGGTTCAGAAGCCAAAAAGGGCCACTATTACCACTTACTCTCCTGCCACAGGATCTAAATTTTTTGCTTCCCCTGGAGGGTCTTTGAAGAGGGGGAGGCTGCAGCTGTACCTTCAGAGTGGCTACCAGCCCTCTTCTCTGTCCTAACCACTGTGGGATAAGGAGTGAAGGATGGCTATGGGAAGGGAGAGAGATGGATTTCTCCCTGAGTGGTCATGTTCAGGCAACTGCAGGGCAAGGAATGAGCTTGATGGTGGTGGAAAGAGGTGAGCTGACACCAGGAGCTGCATTTCAGCAGTGCCCACCTCCCTGTCTCACTGCCCACTTACTAACCTTCTCTCCTTAAAGCAGCTCTGGCCCCTCATATCTTCCTACAGGCTCCAAATAATCCCCTCATCCCTTATTCCTTACTCTCTTCTCCAGGGCTTTCTCTGGCACCACCTTCACACCCATACAACTTTATGGCACTTTGTCTACATTGTGAAAGATGAGGTCTCTGCCCTGCATTCTTTTGGGATGAGTTTTTCATTAATGCAAAAACATATGGGTCCTTTTACCTGGGGTGTGCATGGGCTGGCAGCTCTGCTTTGCAACATGCTTTTTTTCTCTGTTCGTGGCATTTGAGTGTGTTCAAATTCCTGTGCTGAATTCAAGTCACCTACCCAGGTGATTCAGCTCTACGAGAGGTAACTCCTGATCACTTTTCACAGCATCAGCTTTGTGTTCCCTGCAAACTGTGCTCATGGTTCAGACTGTTTTCAAAGAGGGGTTTAAAATGGTTTAGGACCAAGGGTCTTGCAGTGTCTTGTCAGTAATGGGCTAGCTAATTAATGCATTTCCATTAATGCACTAATTTTGAGAGCTATCAATCAAATAGCTTTTAAATCATGTAATGTGTGCTCTATTAATTACATATAATGCAGGATTTTAAAACACAATGTCACGTGTAATATGTCAAATGCCTTGGAGAAATTTAATTACACTGTAACAACACAGATACCTTTATCAACCAGACCTATAGTCTGATCAAGCTAATTTGACAAGAACTACTTTCTGTGAAACTATGTTGAATGATATAGCTTTATTTTTAGCATGTAATTCCCTGTTGATAGAGGACTGAATTTGTCCGACTTCCTTTTTTTTTTTTTTTTTTCTTCTAAGATTAGTATCAGGATATCTGATCTATCATTTCCTGGGCCATTTTCTTTAAATGGTATGAATACTTTGGCAAGTCAGCAATTCTTTGAAATACCCTTTCTTTCCCAAGACTCAATAAAGAAAATTAACTCTAGTGGTCCAGAGATCTTCTTGGCTAATTGTTTTCAATTTCTCAGGTGAGAAGTATGAGGATTTCAAAGTTTGAATTACTTTGTTTTAGTAGAAGATATTAGTTATTCAGATAGGCTAATCTGGGGGTTTAATTGCCTTTAATCTTTTACTCCAGGTAGCATATTTATTTAATTATTTTTTTTCCCCAAGAAATCTACTGTCCAACATTGTTATTCATTTATTTCTGAAAGGAAGAAATACAGATATGAAGACCTCAAAGCAATACATGGGTGATACTCAGGTCTTATTCTGACCTAAGGGTGAGGTAACCCTCACCAAGAGGCCAGAGCAGCAGGTGAACACGGAAGTACATGAACTTGTGAAGGAGAGTTCACCTCATGCTGAGCTCATTAGGTAACTGGATGACTTATCTTTGTTAAGCATGCCAGGAGAGATTTGAGGGAATAGTTTAATGAAAAGGTCTTCACTGGCAACCTCCTTCCCCACACCTCCCAAGTTAAACAACCACAGGGTGGGGACCAGGGGGACAAAGTACCTTCCACTGTAAGTGAAGATCACGTTTATGACCATCTGTGGAACCTGAACATAAACAAGTCTAAGGCACCAGATGAGATGCATCCCAAAATCCTGAGGGAATTGGCTGATGTAGTTGCCAAGACAGCCTCCATTACTTTTGAAAAGTCCTGGCATTCAGGTGAAGTCCCTGGTGACTGGAAGAAAGGACACATTATACCCACTTTTAATAACTGGTAGAAAGGAGGACCCTGGGAACTACCAACTTGTCAGCCTCATCTCTGTGCCTGAGAAGATCATGGAGCAGATTCTCTTAGAAGCTCTGGTAAATCACATGGAGGACAGAGAGTTGAACAGAGACAGCCAGCATGCCTTCACTAAGGGCAAGTCCTCCATGACCAACCTAGTGGCTTTCTACAACGGAGTGACTACATCAGTGGACAAAGGAAGAGCTATGGAGTCCCCTACAACATCCTCCTTGCCAAGTTGGAGAGATATAGATTTGATGGGTGGACTGTTCAGTGGATAAGCAATTGGCTGGATGGTCACATCCAGAAGGTAGTGGTCAATGTCTCAAAGTCCAGATGGAGATTGTTGACAAGTGTCCCTCAGGGGTCGGTACTAGATCCAGTACTGTTTAACATTTTTATCAATGATATAGACAGTGGGATCGAGTGCACCATTAGCAAGTTTGCAGACAACACCAAGATGAGTGGTGTGGTCAGTATGCCAGAGGGACAGGATGTCATCCAGAGGGACCTGGACAAGCTGGAGAAGTGGGCCAGGCTGAACCTCATGAGCCCCAACAAGACCAAGTGCAGGGTCCTGCACCTGGGTCAGAACAAT
>WTSP01022301.1:113963-124455 GCA_025331215.1 Actenoides lindsayi | reverse complement strand
AAGGCTCTGGGGAGACCTTCTGGTGGCCTTTCAGGACTTGAAGGGGCCTGTCAGAAAGATGGGGAGGGACTTCTGAGCAGGGCCTGTTGGTACAGGACAAGGAGTGATGGGTTTAAACTGAAACACGGAGATTTAGACTGGAGAGAAGGGAGATTTACTTCTCCTGGTCCAGGCCAGCTGAGACTTCATGGGCAGGACAGACTTTTAGCAGGCACAAAATATAGGACTAGCTGTTGAAAGGGCAGCTCATGTGCAGTAAGTAGATAACCCAGTCGCTTCTTTCCTATCTATATCCCCAGATTTGCTTCCATGGAATCACCACCTGGGCAGATGGTTGGCTGGTCCCCTTCCAGCACGCGGCTCACCTGGGGATGTAGACTCAGGGTCCCAGGACTTTACCAGTTCAGACACAGGCACTCTGACAGAGGGAGGGCACCTCTGGGTGGCCCAGGAGAAAAGACTCAGTTTAAATAAAGACGTGAAAAAGGCTATTTGTTGTTTCCTGCTCCTGGACACTGAACTGTAAGCATCCAGTGCTGCAAAGAGATGCTCAAGCGTTCCGGGAGGGGCAGCAGCTCCTCGGTACAAACCGAGGCAGAGTCTGCACTGAAAAAACCAAACGTTTTCAACCCCCGCTAGAATGAGTCGTTCCACATTTCTGTAGAGTCCTGTCACCTGAATTTTTCCCTTCGCTTGCAAAGCTCAGCCCTGCTATTCCCGAGCCCCGGATGCCGGCGCGGTCCCTTCCCCGCTCTCCAGCGGAGCGAGATCTCCCTCTGGTGTCCGCCTGCTGTGGCTACTGGCCCAGCCAGCCCGCAAGCCCCGCCAGCCAGCACGGGCTGCCCGTAGTCTGACTGCAAACCCTCCTGCTCCGCCTTGCTCCATGGAGGGTAGGCTTTGGGCAGCAAAGTTGAACAGCCTGCATCAGGGGAAACCGAGCGCCCATCCCTGCTGCTGCCGAGCCACGGGCTCCTGGACGCGCTCCCTGTCTGCCTTTAATCGCACCAGTGCTCGGCTCGTTCCAACAGGGCCGCGGGGTGTAGCTGGTGGGTATGGGAGCTTCCCAACGCCCGAGAGGGCCAGGACACCAGAGAGGGTCAGGACGCCCAGAGGGTCAGGACATCCAAGAGGATCAGGACACAAGAGAAGGTCAGGACACCAGAGAGTGTCAGGACACTCGAGAGGCTCAAGATGCCCAAGAGGGTCAGGATGCCCAAGAGGGTCAGGACACCAGAGAGGGTCAGGATGCCTGAGAGGGTCAGGGTGCCCAAGAGGGTCAGGGTGCACATGAGGATATGTCAAGTGTCTGGAGGATGGTCCAGAGTTAATGACTAGCTGTGCTCTGCTCTTGGGACAGTCATCATCGAACTGTCACTCAGCTGCAAACTTATTTATGGAACGTTGCCACAGCCTCACGGCTCAGACCCAATCCAGGAGAGAGTTTCAGGCCATTGCTGCAGGCAGAGGAAGGCAGTATCTGCAGGCAGAGGAAGCCAATATCTGCAGGCAGAGGAGGCGAAATGAGATGCAGGAGAATTACACTCCTGTCCCCCAGGCGAGACTTTACCTACCTATTGCCATAGCAATGCTGATTGCCAGGTTTTTAAATTGAAAATTTACAAGAAAATCTCAAATTTTGATGTTAAATGTATATCACACAATAATTTATAAGTAAACACCCCAGATTTTTATTTTATTTCTTTTTCCCCAGACTTTTGCTGTAGTCAGAAAATGGAAACAAATCTGCAAGACAAGATGAAGGAAACCAAACGTTTGAGACACGCATTTTGCCAAAGAGAAGAGACTATTTTGCTGGGTTGTTTAACAGAAATTCCTCACAAAGAATCACCCGATCATTCAGCTGGGTGCTCTCTCCAAACAACCCACAGGCTTTTTATATTTGACCTAAATATCTGGAGTGTTGGTTTGTCTGTTGTTTTGGGTTTTGGGTTTGTGGTTTGGTGTTTTTTTGTTTTTTTTTTTTCTTTTACTTTCCTTCAGCATATCACAGGACAGCAATCTGTAAGCTGATTACTGCTGCTGTTAATTCACTTTTGAATGTAAACATCTTTGCATATTTCACACACTGGTGCATAGAGCTGAAATCAGAAAGATAAAAGAGCTTGAAAGCTCATACTAAATCCTGACTGTCTGGCTCCACGGCCAAGGCCACGTATTAGACAAAGTGTGTAACCACACTGCACCTTTGATGTAAAACAGCTCCCCTTTAATGCGCTGTAATCTCTTTTTCCCTTTGTCTCTCAAATAATAATCATCTTGCACGTGGTAATCCTCAAAATCACATATGCTCTCTAAAGCTTTTCTTGTGGAAATTATTCATATCCAGATCCTGGGCACAGGCAACTAAATACTATGGAATCATATAGACTGGTTTAGGTTGGAAGAGACCTTTAAGGTCATCAAGTCCAACCATTAATCCAGCACTGCCAGGGCACCACTAACCCGTGTCCCTCAGCACCACATCTCCACGTGGGGCTTGGAAACCTCTCCAGGGATCATGGGGACTCCACCACTGCCCTGGGCAGTCTGGGACAGCCCCGGACAACACTTGCAGGGAAGACATTTCTCCTCATGTCCAGCCTAAAACCTTCCTTGATGCAACTTGAGGCCGTTTCCTCAGAAAACCTGATCTTTTGTCTTTGCCAAAGACAGTCTGAGTTTTTTGCATTCCAGTCACTGCTTGGCTGGAACTGGGTCAACAAAATGAGTAACCAGTTTCTAGCTGTCCAGGTGAACATTGACATGCCTACTTTTTTTAGGTCAAGGCAGAGGCACAACATGTCTGGGAGAGTTAACATGAAACAAGCGAAATGACATTTTATATATGGGTTGTACAACTGAGAATTAGTCTTGTCTAGAATGATTTTTAAATAAGTGCTCCTAGACTACTCAAACCAGCTAGTAAAAGGGAAAATACCCACCTCAGCAGCACGGATCAAGATCCCCAGCACCAGCAGCTGGACTTTTACAAGCATGCTACTGGCTACTCAAAGCTTCATTATTGCAAGATTAAGTAGTTTTAGATATTGTCACCTTAAGTCAGAGGTAGGGGTTGAGCCTTGAATGACATCATCAGATCAGCATGTTTATTTAAATGATTTAATCGTTGACGATCGGTGATGACTATAATGTGAATCTCATCAGGTCAGATCTAAGATCGTAAAGGACATAAACTGCATTAATTGTAGGACATGATGAATATCCTAATAGCCTAAGAGTTCAAAAAAACCTTTTTATTTTCTTACAGACGCGCACATTGCCATAAAGAATTTGTAGCAAGCTAGAAGGAGTGCTGAGGTACAGCATCCCGTGAGACAACAGCACAACCTGCTGATCAGATCATCTCCCTTGGCTGTCCAAGCCCTGCCAGCTTCCCTCCCTTGCTCCCTGAAAGATTCGCAAACCAGACTGCAAACTCCCCAGTTCCCAGAGTCTGAGGGAAAGGATCTTGATGGTCTCTCAGCTTGAGCAGCTCTGGACCTTGTTGGATGCCCCTCAGAGCTGCAGGTCCCTCTTTGCGGTGAACTGCGGTAGCATGTGTGGCATAGCTCAGAGATTGTCACCCAGGAGCAGAAAATACAAGAAATAGTACTGACAAACACTCTAAGCTGGAGTGGGCTGCACGTGGGAATCAGGCGGTACTATTTTGAAAAGAAAGGCAGGAAATTAGGCCCTCTTATGCCATTTCAAATGTTTACAGTAAATCAGCAAAATTAATGGTTCTAGTGGAGAGAAACTCTATTCTCCCTGAGAAATTCGCTGTACTCCAAGCAAACTAGCCAAATATTAATTTCCTTACAGCTGTTTTTGCCATTTATTTCCTTGATTTGCCAAAATTAAGTCAGCTGAATTTTCCCATGAGTGCAAACATTTGTTGTTGCAAAAAATAAGAAAGGCGAGGATTTAATCTATCTTTAGGAAATAAAGTTCACTTATCAACTCTAAGCGCTAATCTTCCCATCGCACACCGAAGTCTAGAAACTCCAGTGAGATATAAACCTCTTGGGTCACTTGACTGTCTGCATGAAGATGTAGATAATAGACACTGAAGGCAAACACCTGTCACAAGCACCAGTTTTACTCCGGTGAGCAGAAAAATCCACAGTAAAATGCTAAGTTACAAGCAAGACCCCCAGGAAGATGCTGAACACCATTTTTCGTCCAGAGGCACCAATGCACAGAGAAAAGAAGTGACCTCACTTCCTCCATCCCTCTTGCTGAGGAGGACTGGAAGTCCAGTGGTCACGGAAAGCATGCTCGCTGTCTCCAGTCCTCATCTAGGTGATGACAAAAAACCCCGGTTTGCCAAAGCTTAACTAAGTAATCCCTCTGCTAAACTCACCAGAAGTGTATTGATTAGAAAAGCACAACTTTTACTTTATGAAGCATGTTGTTTTCTTTGGTTTCTGAACTTCTAAAATCGTCGTAATCTCTCCTAAATCGCTGCTTTAATGTCTGTTGATTGAATAACAAATTATGGAGGCAAGAGCTAATGCTTACAATTAATACTATTTTTCTTTCATCTTAATTATTAATTGAAATGAGATTAAACAAACGGGAATTAAAATAGAAGCCATTGCAAACCCACTGCATATGTGTTATTACTATGAGGAGAAGAAAACTTGAGTATTCAGAGGAGAAGCTTCATGTTATCAGCACTTACAAGGCTGGAATCAGAATGTCCAGATTAAAATTCAGGCTCCAATTCCCTTCTTATTTCAGCTTTCTCATCAGTGATACGGGGCTAATAATCCCTACTTTTCTCATCCATGGATTGTTTCAAGGATGAAAAACACAATGTCTGTGTTGAGTATTATCATAATTAGTTCTAAAAGTGAGAGTGAAATCATGAAGAGATATCAGAAAAGAAATAGGGTATTTGCAAACCACAAATGAACAACCCTGAACTCGTCAGGCAATAATAACAGTCTGATGAAGAAAAAAGAGAACCTTTTCTCCGTTGGCAAGGAAACAAAATTTCAGAAATCACCATATGACTCTCCTCCTCCCCCCATATTTCCCACTAAAGAGATCCATCCTGAAAATGTTCACAGAGCAACTTTTGAGACTTGTTTAACTCTCAAAATAGATTTCTATTTAATAGGTTTCTATTATTATTATTTCTATTATTATTTTATTTAATGGGTGTCTATTACAGGTGCAACTGTCTTTTGAGGTTTGTTTGGGTAGAGTCTAAGATTTTTGCTTTAGAGAAGCGCGATCGTACAGACATGGAGGAGGAGCAGGGAGCTAGTAAAAGGCTGTAGTTAAGTGGATCCCAAAGCACCCAGTGATACATAAAAATAAACTATGAAGCCCGATTTAATGATCTAACTATATTGAAAAGAATTAAGCCCTCCCACACAGAGAACATAAATGGCATAACAGTGTAACTAACTATAGAAGGGAAAAAATGTCCATAAAAATATTAAAATTAATGCCAGCAGAAGTCATCCATCAGAGTTTCTAATAACATGTGACAAGCAGAATCACCTTATTATTTTTGCAGCCAGTCAGGAGAAGAAGATGAGTGACAAACCTCACAAGTTACAGCAATTTCTGAGTTGCTTGTAAACTAGTTTAGCTTTATTGTCTGAAAAAGTGTGCTGCTATCTATCAGGTAATGGCCTGACTCCTGTTTTCACCTCCTGGACATCACCTGGTTACCTCTTCTCTGCAGTGGACTTTCAGGACTCAATGGGAGTGAAACGCTTTGGAAAATTTAGCCCTTTGACTTTTTTACTCTTGATCTCAGCAAAGCTTCACATCAAGAATATCATCACACCAAGAATATCATCACACCAAGAATACCAAGGCGTATCATTCAGAACAATGTTACTTAGTGGACATTGGCACATTTCCTTTCAGAAGAGACAGACAAAACTCAAGTCTTATACTTACATTTAGGATCAAAGGACAGAAATTCCAACCTACTTGCACACTTCCAGGCATTTCTAAACCAACATGAAAGCTTCAGCTCCAACACAATTTTTGGTATAAATTCATATGAGTTGCAAGACCAGGACCTAATTTAGTTATTCTTTCAAAAACAAAGCCATCTTCTATTCCTTCCTACTTCAGTAGTGAATCAAGAGACACGACATAAATAACCTGCAGCAAAGGTCTACCTTGGCACATTCTTATCTGCTACATAGAAGTGTCAAAGCTTTTTATGACCCGAGGATCGAGCTGTACACTATGTAACGTGAGGATGGGACCAAAATGACAGAATTTCAAGAGAGACTGTAAAACTACCAGGTTTTCATGCTGAAACACTCACTTGCTTGGTGCTATACTGCTCTGGCCTGACCATTAAATGTGGAAAAACTGTAAACTGAACCAACACATCTAAAGTGCAACACCACAACACCTTAAGTGGGCTTTGTTTTTCTGCAGAAAATGAAGCTTTTATTAATTGCATTAATAATTAATATGACAGTTACCTGAAGAAAAGTCACTTAATGATAGTCAATTTCCACAGAAAAAGAAGGCAGAATGTATGACAGCATTTAGCTGTCATAAAACCCATGATGGTGTCAGCCTTTGTCATTTCAAAGAAGCTTTAAACCCCTCTGTAAGGTCTATTGTTATGTCAAATCCTGAGCTTTTAAAACCAAACACTTGAGGAGTGTTGTCAGATCTGTCAAAACTCAACAAACTTTGGCAGATACAAACTGCAGTGGCATCAACTTGGTTGTTGGCACCTGGTTGGCTCTAGAGGACTAAAGCCTGGCCCAGGCAGGTTATGGAGTCTCCTTCTCTGGAGAGATTCCAAACCCGCCTGGACACTGCGATGCTGGGCCCCCTGCTCTGGGGGATGGAGCAGGGGGGTGGCACCAGTTCATCTCCAGAGGGCCCTTCCAACTCCACCATGCTGGGATTCTGTGGGGCCTGCTGCAGGACTGGGTTGGGCTCTCTCCCCCTCTGCTCCAAGGGGTGACCTTCTGGGCCCTCACTCTCTGTCAGAGCCCTGCGTGAGCCTGAGCAGAGGACAAGCTTGCTCCATGGTGGGGGGACCACGCGGGGAATGAACAGGCGGCTGCTTCCTTCACTTTCTGTTTAATCGCCCCTCTTCACACCACCCAGAGCGCATGGTATTGTGTGCAGTGTGTTAGGAGACACTGCTTCCCACCGGGTATTTTTCGTTATTGTTGAAATCAAGTAACTGAATGCCAAGGGCAGCTGTGCATGAAACACATTCTGTAGCCAACCCTGTGTTGTGTTACTTCATCCTACTGCGGGCACACCGCAAATGTCAGATGGTGTCACCTTGCACCGGGTGCACAGGTCCTGCCCAGCTGCATCTCTCCCGGACAGAGACACGTTACAGGGACAGCTAAAAAATACCTGAGAGTTTTGGTTTTCAAGAATGATTTCCAACAGAGTCACAGAATCACAGAATGTTAGGGGTTGGAAGGGACCTCAAAAGATTATCGAGTCCAATCCCCTTGCCAGAGCAGGATCACCTATACCAGGTCACGCAGGAACAGATCCAGGCGGGTTTGGAATCTCTCCAGAGGAGAGTCCACAACCTCCCTGGGCAGCCTGTTCCAGTTCTGTCACCCTCACCATGAAAAAGTTTCTGCTTATGTTTACATGGAACCTCCTGTGCTCCAACTTGCACCCATTGCCCCTTGTCCTATCATCGGACATCACTGAGAAGAGCAATGTGAGAAGAGTTGTTACGTGCTCAACTCTATGTGGCTCAAGCTTTGAAATCGTAAAACCAAATAGACGCCAAAAACTTTATGAAAGTTTTTCATGCCAGAAATTGGTAATTTCAACTTTGATACATCAGGTCCTTACTGGGTTTGAAAGAAGCAGCTGCACAGCACAATTAGGCAGCTGGAGATCAACCTTCTGCAGCGACACAAAGCCCCAGTTTCTGAGCCTGCAGGGACAGGAGATATCAGATTTTAAGTAGTGACGTCTTAATGGGCAGAAGAGCTGTCACTGCTGTTTTTGGTTTCAAGAAGGGAAATTATTTCTGGGGTTAAAGCCAAGTTTAAAGAGGAAATATTTTGGGGGTGTATTAAAGCTAAAGCTGGAAACTCTTTGAAACAGCAAGCGTGTTTGAAGCAGCACAGAGCAAGTCTTCTTTTTAACCATTAATTATCTCTACATTTACCTTCTCTGAGATATCTGCTTTTTCAGCCCTGTTCACGGTGTGCTGTAGTGTGTTTGCATGTGGCAATCACTGCGACCAACGGCAACAGCCAGTGGCATCACTTTGTGCCAGCATTTTTCAGCCCCTGCAAATCCAGCTTTTTTATATTTGTAAATTTATTAAGACGATGCATCAGATCCATAGACCTTTAAATCATGTAGGGCATACAGAAGTGCTCTTCATATACCAACAGAACCTGGAGGGACCTCTCTCAGAGCTCCCCAGGTGCTAAAGGCTCCCCAGGTGCTATAGTGCTTAGCTCCACAGGCACCTTCTGCCTGTAGCAGAATAGTTGAAATGAGTCTCATTCTGAACACCAATGGTGACAAAACCCATATGCTGGAGACCCCAGAGGAAAAAACCACACAGGGGCGTAAGCTACAGTTTAAAATAAAGCTGGGGAGAAATCAGAGGACAGAAGATTAGTTATAAACTGTGTATTATGTATTTTCTATATAATCTGGGTCCTGCACTTAAGTCACAACAACCCAAGGCACCGCTACAGGCTTGGGGAGGAGTGGCTGGAAAGTTGCCTGGCAGAAAAAGACCTGGGGGTGCTGGTGGACACCCAGCTGAACATGAGCCAGTGTGTGCCCAGGTGGCCAAGAAGGCCAACAGCATCCTGGCCTGGATCAGAAACTGTGCGTCCAGCAGGAGCAGAGAAGGGATTGTGCCCCTGTACTGGGCACTGGGGAGGCTGCACCTTTAGTACTGGGTTCAGTTTTGGGTGCTACAGGACAAAAAAGACATTGAGGGGCTGGAGCGAGTTCAGAGAAGGGCAATGAAGCTGGGGAAAGGTCTGGTGACTAAGTCTTATGAAAAGCAGCTGAGGAACCTGGGGTTGTTTAGTCTGGAGAAGAGGAGGCTGAGGGGAGACCTTATTGCTCTCTACAGCTACTTGAAGGGAGGCTGTAGTGAGGTAGGTGTTGGTCTCTTCTCCCAGGTAACTAGTGATAGGACAAGAGGAAATGAGCTGAAGTTGTATCAGGGCAGGTTTAGGTTGGATCTTCGGAAAAATTTCTCTACTGAGAGAGTGGTGAGGCCTTGGAACAGGCTGCCCAGGGAGGAGGTGCAGTCACCATCCCTGGAGGGGTTCAAAAAATGTCCAGATGTGGCACTTCAGAACATGGCTTAGTGGCCATTATAACATTTAGCATACGGTTGGACTCAATGACCTTGAAGGTCATTTCCAACCTTAATGATTCTATGATTCAATATAGCCATATATCTGCACACAACACATGAGCCTTCTTAGAGGATGCTGGGAACACAATGAATGCCTTCTACTCAACCTGTAAAAAAAAAATTACAGCCCTTCTAAGCCTTAAGTTAGCCCCACTGGCTATTTCTTCACCAAATGGCTACTAATCCCCCCCACAGTGAAAGCAGTTTTCATCTGCTCAGCAGCTCTGCCATCCTTTGGTTTTTCCTTCTTCAACGTACAGTCCCACCACGGGTCTATTAAACATCACTTATGCTACACCCAAGACAGAATTCCTCTTTTCCTTGGCAGCCAACCTTTTCTTTCAGGAAAAAATAGAATTTGTTTTAAAATCACCCTTCTGAGGAAAAGAGAGGCTAATTATTCCCATTTCTGAAGTGGGGAAACAAGGAGCAGAACTGTTATATTTAAAATTACCCACAATTCCGAGTGCCCAGTCTGAGATGCTGTCTCATTTTCCAGATTGCATCACCTCCCGCATGCAAAGGAGAGTTCCTGGGGACTTCAGTTCTACCTCAGCACTTTCAGCGCTCAGATCTGCACCTCCAGCCAGAGACCTATGAAACAACAAACTGAAAGCAGCAGACAAGGCGAGGGGGCTGGGAACTAGCTGGTCTGTCAAGGTCCCCGCCAACTCAAACCATTCTGTGATTCTACAACATCTGCAGGAAATTACTTGTTTAACATCACACAGGAGCTTTTGTTGGAAGAAGAGCGGAATCCAGCTTTCCAGGGCAGCTTTCCATGGATTTAACTTTTTATCCTTTTCATCACTGCCATTCCCTTATCTAGTACAAGGCTTCTTCTGTCCAGGATGACCAGCGCAGGAATCATCATTCCCCTGTAATCAGAACTGGGGAGGCCACATCTTGAATCCTGGGGTCAATTTTGGGTCCCTCAGTCCCAGAAGGACATTGAGGGGCTGGAGTGTGGCCAGAGAAGGGCAACGGAGCCGGGCAAGGGTCTGGAGCACAGATCTGGTGAGGAGTGGCTGAGGGACCTGGGCTTGTTCAGCCTGGGGAAAAGGAGGCTCAGGGGAGACCTTCTGGCTCTCGACAGCTCCCTGACAGGAGGCTGGAGTC
>WTSP01022301.1:96455-108202 GCA_025331215.1 Actenoides lindsayi | reverse complement strand
GGAACAAGGGACAGGACAAGAGGAACCAGCCTCAAGTTGCCCCAGGGGAGGTTTAGGTTGGAGCTGAGGAACAATTTGTTCCCCTTGAGGGTTGTCCAGGTCTGTCCCAGGCTGCCTGGGGCAGTGGTGGAGTCCCCATGATCCCTGGAAGGTTTTCAAAGCCATGGAGATACGGTGCTGAGGGACGTGGGTTAGTGGTGGCCTGGCAGTGACGGGTTAATGGTTGGACTCCATGATCTTAAAGGTATTTTGCAACAAAAACTCTTCTATGATTTTAGGTGGGTTGAACCCTGAACCCTTATCCATGGTTAATGTCATGTGTTCTGAGTTATTACACTGATGTAGTTCAAGAACCACATTATTTTTGAAGATCTGTGATAGCAATTGCTAACATTTTGCAATTACACAGGTTCTGGCTTGGGATGAAAAGACTTTCTTCCTTGTGCTTCTGTACAGGCATTGGCCAGAATGCCACCCAATTGTCCCCAACTCCTCTCCATGCATGCTGGAGGGGCAGCCACCGAAGGATGGAGTAAGACTTCCCCTCCTCATCAGCAGTAGCTGGGAATGTTAGTTGTTCCCCAGTCCTTCAAAGGTATTGCAAAGGACACACATGTACCCAACGTGATGTGCTGAGGAGGGGCAAGCACAGAAGGTTTGGGGGAAGTGCCCATGATTGCAGTGCAAAGAGAAATAATCTAATGGAGTCACGCTGTTTTTGCAACGGGTGGTCTTTTTTCATCATCCTTTAGCACATGCATACAAAGTATGGTGGTAGAGCTCAATTCACGACATCATGTTCTGGACAACAGATGCCAGGCAGCCAGGATTGCTCCACCTCCCTCTACTGAGCATGATCTCTTTGCTAAATGTGGGGGTGGAAGGAAAGATAGAGCAGCCCCTTCTGTCATCTCCAATTATGAATGTGACAGAAACAGTCTTGACATTGGGCAAAAATCAGCGTTTCTTGTCCTGCAAATTTGTCTGCTACTACAGCAGAGGGAAAGTGTAAATATTTACCTTACTGACATTTCCCAGGATCTCATCTTTACTAGCAGCATAATAGAAAAAAGAAACCAAACAGAAAAGATTCCTCAGAAATGATGTTCCACAAGCCACTTCTATATTATTGCATAAGATCTGGTTGCACAATTTAAGCTTTTGATGGAAAAAGGACTAGAAATGCTTACATTGGTACCTACTAAAAAAGATCAAACTGGATTCCAACAGATTCATGCTCCTGACTCAGACCTTTCTGTTTGTAAAGGCACCTGCAGTGAAAGAGAGGAGCCAGATGTTCCTGCGACACTGGGCATATGGAAGTGATGAGTTAATCCGACGATGCTGGCAGCTGAAGGACCCTCGGCACCTTTTACAATTAGACCCTCAAAGAGCAAAGTCTGCAGGAAAACAAAGATCTGTCTCAGTTCTGCAGCTCTGATCTGTGTTATTGTTCTTAAAATATTAAAAAACATACGTGCAGAACAGATGAGGGAAAGTGTGATCCTTCACTTGATGAAAGCCCAACGCTGCTGCTGAGGGAGGTCCCACCAATTCCCACAGCTATTTAAGCTTTCCACCCAGTGCCTACTTTTACCTGTCATGTTCATTATTTTCCATTCCCTAGTTCTGCCAGCCTTTTGAATGCAAAAAAGGGATTTTGGACATCATTAATTTGATAAGCATCTCCTGCCTACAGATATACTGGAGACTCACCACAACCAGAAAACAAGTTCTTAAATAAGTGTCAAAAACCTGGTGACACTGGGGGATCAAACAGGACCAATACAATGCGTGAGATGGCATACCAACTCCAGCTAGTCTGCACACCAAGTTGTAAGTGGTGAAGGAATAAAGAGAAGACAAAGCATTTTGGAAAAACTTGGGCTAAAAGCTCTATCCATCTATTTCTGACTGCCAACTATTCACACAGTGAGAAGTGTAACTGACTCTACATGTTGTTGAAATGAATGATTTTTGAAGTGCAGGACACATTTCTGGTTTATGGAACTATTCTGGACATTCTTTGCTACTCATAATTAGTTTCTTCTTTGTCCTTCTCCCATCCCTTTTGTCACTTCTTTGTGGTCACCTGGCAGTTCTGGGTTGGACTTGATGATCTCAAAGATCTCCTCCAACCAGAACAATTCTATGATTGTATCAGTCTTCTCACTTTTTTTTTTCTTAACCATTGAACTCTTTGTCCTTCAATGAAAGGACATACATTGAACTAGGAAAAGTATAATATTATAAAGTAAAAACTGTTTTAACTCTATTTATTTTCAGATATATGTTTTGTCCCTTGGTGCATGTCACTTGTAGGGTGGGTTATAATCTTTCATTAACTAAAAACCCCTTTCACATGCTTTCAGGCTCAGTACCCCTCCACCCTACAGCTATTACTCAACAATCCCACCCAAGCTCATAGGACATAAGAACAATCTTTGCACTTTGTGTGAGTCTTCTCAACTAACATAGTGGTCGATACTTTCCATGAGGGAGATCTAGACTCACATTCTCAGTGGGCATTGACAGGAATGGGAAAATGCTCTCAGAGCTACAGCACATATTTGAAGTTCAGAAAGAGTGATGACTGGGAGGGTAAATCAGTCTCTGGGAGGGTGGTTCTCCCCATTTCATATTTCTGCTCAAGAACAGATTGGATGAGGCTTTGAGCAACCTAGTCCAGTGGGATGTGTCCCTGCCCATGGCAGGGAGGTTGAAACTAGATGATCTCTAAGGTCCCTTCCAACCCAAACCATTCTATGACACTATAATGTCATGTGTGATCTGTGGAAGCACGCGACCCCAGAGCAGATGGTGATGTGCTGCAGGCTACTACGTCTGTGTAGACCATGTGCCTGTGCCTTCCCCACAGTGACATCCCAAAGAGATGGCACAAAGCCACATGTCTAAAGACAGAGCCAGCTCCCTTGGACGTACATAGCAAGGCTAGAAATGACTTCACTGAGATTAGAGCCTGCAGCCTTGCAAACCACACCTTGCAAACTGCATCCAACACAGATGTGATACTTCCCCTCACCCCACCCCCAGCTCTCGGAACACCACCTTCCCTCGCTTCTCCCACCTTTTTTTTTTTCTAAATTAAAAAATAGAGGCAAATAGTAAAATCTCACATGAGAGTTCAAGGGACTGTACAAGATAAGACAGTGTAAGGCGATGGCACCAGGCAACAGATAATCCTGTCACTCGTGTGTAAATGACACTTGATGCAAAAGCAGCAGGTTTTCTCAGGGTTTCCTGAGACAGGCAGACTGGGGTTAGTCCTTCATGGATGGGTAGGGTTTTATTCATAGCCTGGTTATGTTGCTCTGCTAAGACCCTGGCTTTTTTTTTTTTACCTGCCACAGATAGACCTAATTTTATTTGACTCTCTTTATTTGAGAAGAGAGTTAAAAGAAGTTGACAGCAAGGACTTTCAAACCAGAAACAGCCTGCTTTAGTGAAACAAAGACTCTGCCAGCATTTACTTTGTTAAACTATTACAATGTTCTGACTTCCCTCTAAACCTTCTCAGCGGGGCACAGATCTACAGTCTACTTTAGCTAGAGACAGAATTAATTTGAAAAATCATTACAGCAAAGAGAACAGTTATCAAGCCACCACCATTTCGACTGTGCCAAGACAAAATAGTAGATGTCTTTCTCAACGGAATCAGCGAGAGATCTGTCACAGTAGAGTGTTCTGTGATATTATTTATTGTCTGGGTTTTATTCTGCACACCCACCCCCCCCGCCCCGATAGCTTAGCTCAAATCCTTGATCAAAGCAACTAGGAATTGTTCTGCTCAGCTGGCTTACTGCATTTTAAGTGGAATGCAATTTAGCGCTCTCCCATCTGACGCAGCAAGGGGAAACTACTTCCAAAGACCAATGTTTCCATTCCCCCCTCGAGAGGCCAGACCAAGGTAGTGGTGTTAGAACAGATTACCAGCATCTGCCTACATTTGATAAAAGGGACCACAAGGCTGCAATGGTGGCTGGCATGACAACATTAGGTGTTCTCCAGACCTCAGCCTTTGAGTTGCGTTGTGCTTTGTTACTGAGTGGGGCATAGGAGGTTTCAGGTAAACATAAGGAAAAACTTCTTCACAGTGAGGGTGACAGAGCACTGGTACAGGCTGCCCAGAAAGGTTGTGGAGTCTCCTTCTCTGGAGACATTTAAAACCCTCCTGGACTCATTCCTGGGTGACCTGCTCTAGGTGATCCTGCTCTGGCAGGGGGTTTGACTAGATGATCTTTCGAGGTCCCTTCCAACCCCTAATATTCTGTGATTCTGTAAGAAGCTGCATCGTAAGATCAGGGCAATAGGAAGAAACAAAGAGAGTAAACTTCATCGCCGTGTACACTTCAGACTTTGGCAATTATTTTTTTAATGTACAGATTTCCTTCTGCCACGTTTCCTTTGGGTTTATCTGTGGTGTCACTACAGGAAAAAGGCAGCCTCTGTTTCACAAACTGCTTAATAATATTCACACCTCATACCCCACCATAGGTTGAAGGAGCCAATTACTTGTTAGACTGTTGCATAAACACATATTTAGGAAGCATGAAAATGTGTAATTATTTACCAGATCCAGTACCTAATGCATCACATCTGAGCTCTGAAATGGGAATTACTGACACGAGGAAATACAACAACTCCAAACAAATTGCTGTAGCGCAAGAGGGGCCCTGCTGAGCTCTGCTCATTAAACTCACTTATTAAAAACTCTTAGTTTTGTAAAAATCCAAAATCACCTAGTCACTTTAAAACCCATCATCAACAAAGATCTCATCTGTAACTTCTTGGAATTTACTGTGGTACAAGAGAGCTTTGTAATTACATCCGAGGACAACCAAAGTAGTCAGGATTGTCTCAAAGAAAGGAACGAGATTGAACTTACTGCGGGTGGGTGGCAACACCCTGCTGAAGGCAGGACCACAGCACACACTAAAAAGAGCAACCCAACTTATTTTTACACGTTGGATGTATTAATTAAGCTTAGCCCCTTCAGGAAAGAGGCCTAAGTCTGGCTTCCCAGAAGACAGCTGTAGTTAAAAGCCACCACATTAGTCTATTTTGGGAAAATGGCAGGAGTTATTACTGAAAATGTGATCACATTATATAAATCGGGGCATGTCTTCAGCTTACCAATTCAGCTCATCTCTGTCACCACCATCACAAAAACATTGCATTGGAAATAAGCCAGAACAAAGAAAAGACTCAAGTCTTCGCCTGTATTTCCCCATAAAATGAAAATCAAATTATCTGAGTTTCATTTGATATTGGCACCTCAGCTAAGGGATGATGTATCCCTAATGCTTTAAGCAACGTCCAGTCCCTGAGAACAACACTGGGATAGAAGTTACATCATCCTCCCACAATTTGCAAGTGGAAAGGGACTGTGGTGTTATTTTATATCCTGCTGCACATTCTACCCAGTAGTTTACAATCACAAACTGGTGCTGCCACAGGAAACCAGCTTCCTCGCGATGTTATTCCAGGCATGTTTCAGAGGGGGTTGAATCCTCCTCCCACCTGCATGTCAGAAAATGCCATCCCCACAAAACTTGGCTACACGAGGCTACTGAGTTGGAGCTATTGGAGTCACAGCAGCCTGGCCATGCCCCTCAGCTGACTGAGGATGCCTGACCTGAGGGTAGACCTGTCAGCCCACCCAAGCTTGAGGGCCAAGGGTAGACCCACCTTGCAGCAATGAGCAGAAGAGATGGTTGATTTAGTCACCGTTTATTGGATTGTGGCAAAATCATGGAGGTTGTGTTTGTTTATAGGCTCAGAAAACAGTGAATTAATGATTTGAGGCCTGTAGTGCTCAGTCAGTGGTGGACACTCCCACAGCCACCTCCAGTTAGCGGTGTGTTTGATAACACACATGCACCTAGACTGAAGCAAAGGCACAGCTCAAATCCAGACATGGTCTGTGCTCCTTTAGGGCCAACTACAGAAGTCTGATCACCTGAAATGACTAACACTTCAGTGTGTGTGGTACAAGTGAAAAGAATGAATTCATGGCAGAATACATTTAGGCACGTTCCACATAGATGTATGTAAAGGGCTTCCATACAATTTTTTATCTCCATTAAGAACTTAAGAAGAGACTAACAAATAATAGAATCATAAAATCACTTTGGTTGGAAGAGGCCTTTAAGATGATCAAGTCCAACCATTAACCCAGCACTGACAGGGCACCACTAAACCATGTCCCTGAGCACCACAGCTTTGTAACTCCTCCAGGGATCACGGGGACTCCACCACTGCCCTGGGCATCCTGGGACAGCCCTGGACAATCCTGCTCTAAATCAGTTAGAAATGTTCCAGAGAGCTCTGTTTTGAGTTCATCTCATTAGCAACTTCCACTGGCTTCATAAACATGGGGGGTTTTTTTTGTGCCATGTGGAGCTTAACGTTCCTAAAGCTGCCTTCCGGGATAGAGAAGATGAAACTTCCTCTAGCTACAGTTAGATGCCTCTGAAACGGGAAACTGTTCTCCTTCAAGGTGAGCTCCTAATTAGTAAAGAAAACCATTTTAAAGTGCTGATTTAAGCAGTTTGGTAGCAGATTCAATGGCAGACTGTATTCCAGGATTACTCAAGGAATCAGAGGAAATGAACCATGTAAAATCTTTGTCAAACAGTTCGACACACTTCAAATCTATTTTAAGGTTCAGCATCTGCACGAAGGCCTTAAGTTAGTTATATTTCTTCATACCTTTTACAGAAATATCTTAATTTTGGTAGAAACCAAGAAACCAAGCCTTGCTTCCACTGGAAATCAGATTTGAAATCCTAATTCCTTGTTTCTTTTTGGACAGAACAGTGTCTGAGGGGACAGCGCTGGGGAGTCCATAAGAGCTCAGCCACAGCTGGCACACAGTCAGTTACAGCTTCCTTCTCCACAGGATTTGATTTTAGGGTTGAACTCTACCTGGCACAAGTCTAGTTTTGAAGTTGTTTGCATTCCGCCACCCCCTCCTGCATTGTCTAGGCAGCCCCTTAGAGACTTTCCACCAAATACCTTACCCTTCTTGGTCAGCTGTTCCAATGGACGGAAGGAAAACAGCTTGCTCAGCTGAAGCACCATGACTAGCATGTTCTGTGCTAATGCTCAGCCTTCTGTAACCTGCTGGCTCCACAGAGTGATTTCCTTGGGATTTGGGTTTGGTTTGTGTCTAAGCAGAAGTGTAATATTACTGAGGATCAGCAGATGGCATTGCTGCAGATGACTTGGATCTTCTTTTTGCCTGACTACTGAGGCTAGATATTGAGTAAATACTTCTATCAATCTAGTACAGAGTTCTTCCTGGTGTTACTACTTGAGCTCTCTTACCGAGACATCATTTTCAAATTAAATACCTCCAATCCCAATTATTCATTTGCAGCCACCTGTGTTGATGTCTGAGCCCTCACATTGTCACAGGATTTGTCTGCAGCAAGGGAAGGTGCACGGCTGTGGTTTAGAAACATGGACACACAAGGAATGCAGGAGACAGTCTTTAAAATTTCCCTGCTTCTTAATTACTGTGTTCTTTAAGCTCATTGAAATGATTCATAGACTTTTAGAAACTGTTAAAAGGATGCGTATTTAGTGACTGAATCTGTTGGCCGAAGGGTTTCAGCTACAACGGTCGCTGCACTTGCAAATAACCTGGGATCAAATTATGTAATAACTCACAGCTCATTAAATTCCTCTGAGGAGACCAAATGCCACGGGTGGTAATTTTTAGTGCAGGCGATGGTGGATAACATATGCCAGCACTTTGGAGCTGATGCAGCTCCCAGCCCTGCTCCCAGGGCCAGGCCCTGGCCAGTGCAGGTTGCAGCTGCCTCCACGGGTACCACTGATGCTGACTGAGCAGATATGAGAGGGAACAGAGCTTTTCAACTCAGCTTTCAATGCATGATGAAGTTGTGACATGGCACTTATTTCTATTTCCATATAACGTGAAAAAAACAGGGCAACCTGGGCCAGTGTCTTACCACAAAAATATTCTTGCTCATATCTAGTCTAAATCTCCCCTCTTTTAGTTTAAAGCCATCACCCCTTGTCCTGTTGCAACAGGCAATTCTCAACGTCAATGAAAGGCCCTTGCTCAGTTAAACTGGCAGAGGTGTTTTGGGGGCAGGAGGAGAGCTGTCTCTTTTGGGGTTGTTAAATCACAGCTTAGATCATAACTGCCCTTACGTCTCCCACAAAAGCATCACCTCAGCAGAGATAAGGCTGAGATGCTGCTCTCTCCTCACCTCTGCCGAGCTGTTGTGCCATTTTACTGAAGCTGATCTTAACAGAAACCATCAAGGATACCTTTCATGTTTTTCTCCTGTGAGCCAGCCACAGGCACCAGCAAGGCAGCCAATAGAGATGCTTTCAGATGGAATTAATTCAGCTCTAATCCCTGTTAAATGGATAGTGGCACCTAAGTCAGGGAGCAAAAAGAGACAAGTTGTCTGAAATGCTCCCAGCACAAGGGATGGGCCTTTGGGAGCCCAAGATTTAAAAAATGAGAAAGATAACTCCATAAAACTCACTCAGCAGAAAATAGGTACCTTCAGCTGTCTTTAAACGCTCCTGTGGATGTCCAATGAGAGGGCTGAGAATCATTCTGCATTTTAAGGGGCTGACTGGGGAACCAGTAACCCACTGGATGGCATTTTTCACTAACAGCTTTGTTCTTAGGATTTTTTAACAAAACCTGCTACCCAGAGAAGAGACGAGGCCTCTGCTTGTGGCTGTGCTACAGAAAAGGAGCACAGACAAGGGACAGTTTACAACAGTGATTTTCCTTTCGGGTATTTCTGGCTGATGGGTACAGTCACTCTTCTTCTATCATCATCCCAAAATGCAGACACCGTTTTTCTAAGTAACAGCAACAACCTCTTATATAAAGATAATTAAAAAAAACCCCCCAAAACTACAGTTATTTTTACAAAGGAAAACTGTTAACAAAGCCATTCTCAATGAACCGAGAAACCACTCTGTGGTACCCAAGTTGACCTAACAAAGGTGAAGACATGCTGAGAAATTCCTGGCAACTCCCACCCTTCAGCTTCCACCTCAACATACCTTCCACACAAGGTAATTCTGTACAACAAAGGAACTCATACCTGATGTAAATCCTGCCTTGGTGCTGTGGTGCAGACCCTGTGCATGCACAAGAACCATTTTATAGGCAGCATGTTATCACGTGGATGCTGTTTCTTAAGGGCTAGTGATTGAGATGGGAACTGCTCTGCAGTGTTTGTCAAAAATACCTTGATGTTTCTGAGGTACTGCCAATGTATTACCAACAGTACTTCAACATGTTACTTCTAGAAAAAACTTGAATTAAACCAAACATTTTTGGTAAAAGGATTGCAAGTGTCCTCTGATGGTGTAGGCCAGTTGACAAGTGGCTTTAGAAAAGCTGAGGTGAGAGGTAAGGAACTTAGAGGGTATAAACAACTGCATCTGGGAGATAACAACACAGTGCCATGAATGAACCTCTGCTGGCAGCTAAACACCATGCAGCCACTCACCCACCACTTCCCCACCCACCGTGAGATAGGTATGAGAATCAGGAGAAAGAAAAAAAAGGTGAGATCCTGTGGGTTGAGAGAAGGGCAGTTTAACAAAACACCACAAAGAGAAGAAAAAACCCCACCAGCACCAATGAGAGTACTAATGAAATGAGAGACAAAGTGAGTGATAGAAACCAGGAAGGCTCTACCTGTGTCTGAGATGCCGCTTTCCCTGCTCCAGCCACACTGATGCTCCACACTGACACAAGTTGAAAACAAGCAGCCCTGCCTTGGCCCAGCCCTCCCCTTATATAGGGGCAGGACTCAGTGTGGTATCCAGCATCCCATTGGCTGGCTTGGCTGTTTATCCCACTGTGGCCCCGCCCAGCTGCCTGGGCCAGCAGCTGCTGGGGATAATGAACCTGAACTCAGGACACACACAAAAAGGGAAAAGTTTAGAAAACAGAACTGGGAAAAGAGGTGGAATACTTCAAATAGTCAATGTTAGTCATGAATATGAATGGTACACGACTAGGAAATGAAGCTTGTGTGAAGCAGAGAAGATGCAGAGAAGTCAAAGGAAAGAGGCCCCCTCTCCTCCCCACACTGGGAAGAGCACACACATGTAGTGGGTCCTGCCTCTTGCTTTCCTGAATAACAGATTTTTGGTCCTGACTTTCTTTTTCTTCCCCTGAAGTGCTAATTTTGGTGATGGAATCTGGAACTCATTGTACTTATTTCCAAAAGAAAAGCAACTGCAAATAATGAAAAGAAAGGTTTGTAGGTTTCACATATAGACCATAACCTCTCTCTCTTGCAAGGCTTGGTTAGTTTGAACTGCAGAAAGAACAACAGTAGGATGTGAATGTTCAGGTTGTGACCTGCAGACCTCTTCTTCCCTTCTTTGTTCCTACCTCTGAGGTATGGCCTGGAGACCTGTCAGTCTCACTGAGCCACTAAGCAGCACATCCAATAACCTGTAACTTCTAGAAAAGCCAAAGACCACTTCATCTCTGTAGAAAAACTTATTAGAGGGACCCTCTTCTACTTCTAATAGCCAGCAGAGCTACTCACCCAGAGCCTTCTTGTTCAGACTGTGATTGCTTTGCTGGGGAGCAGAGTGAGAGGAGACATGACCTTGGGCTTCCCTTCTATGTGCTTTTAGCCCAGAATATATTAGCTTGGACATAGGAGGCACCACAATCACATCAGCCTTGATCTGTGTGGGTTTTGACTGCTTAGTCCATCCAGCTCCCTGGCGAAATACAGACTCTCCTATGAGCTTGGTATCTGACGGAGAAGAGCTTGTCATTGAGCTGGTGGTGCCACACAGGAAACAACCTTCCTGTTCCACCACCCCTCTGGATTTCCCTATGTTGCTACTCACCAGTACTGCTCTGGATGGTCCTCACTGTCGTGGTTGTACGTGGAGGAGATGAGGACCTCAGTGATATGCACTCGTCATCCTGGGAGCAGCCCTTCTCGATGGCTCGGACATAGCTGTGGCTCCTCATACGGAAGCAGCCCGGCATGGGTAGATCCAGAGCCTCCACAGCCTGGGACTCGAGTTCACTGAAGACTGACTCGCAGACGGACTCGAACTGACCGTTCACCTCCATCTCGCTCACCTGCAGGCAAAGACCGGGCAGGTTCAGCACGTGCCACACACCAGCTTCTCTGGTACAAACACTCACAAGCTACAGCCGCACAATGCTCACCATCTGTTTGAAGAACAGGTGAATGGCACATAAACATGTCCCACTTAGAAAGCAACCATTGTTAGGGGAAATAAATAATGTACAAAAGGAGGAGACAGAGGCTTTGGGCTGAGATTTAGCAGAGTTTAGGCTCTTGGTTCCTGCTGAGACTGGTGGGAAGCTGGGAGTCCTCACAGCAGCGTCTGGTTTATCTTACCCTGGGTCCACAGCAGAGGTTGAACCTCTGGCCATTATGACTATTACATTGAAAACCCAAAATCACTCTTTCTTTGGAGAGAGAGAAAAAAAAGTTCCATGTAACCCTGGTAGGCAATCACTGAAAACCAGAGGCAACCTCAATGACAAACCTGAGTTAGGAAGCTCAAGAGTAGAAGTGGTAACAAAAATGTTGGGAAGGGGACGTTCATAAAGACACAGACCTGTTGGAAGGGGAACAAAGGAGCCCCAGCAATGCTGGGAGGGCTGGAACCCCTCTGCTGGGAGGCCAGGCTGGGAGAGCTGGGGGGGTTCA
>WTSP01022301.1:6370-18991 GCA_025331215.1 Actenoides lindsayi | reverse complement strand
TTGTTCAGCCTGGAGCAAAGGAGGCTGAGGGGAGACCTTCTGGCTCTCAACAGCTCCCTGACAGGAGGTTGGAGCCAGGGGGGGTCGGGCTCTGCTCCCAAAGGACAAGCGACAGGACAAGAGGATCTGATCTAATGGTGGAAGTGTGTGCTTCTTGAAAGCAAAGATATGATCTCTGGTCCTACAGGAAGGCACTCAGCTTTCCCTGTACTGCCTCTCAATTAAGCAATTTCACTGGAAACTGGTAAATTCATGCAATTTTTCTGCTAAGGGTGAGAGTTCTGAAATGGCAGATTTGAAAAATAGATTTAGGATTTGGCTTCTTTTAGCTTTCATAAAAAATACTGAAGCCTGACAAAGAAGCAAGCAAGCTAGTAGTCTTCTCACGTGGTCTTGGTATATTTAGTCTGGTCCTTGTCCCCTTTTTACTTTGGATTCTCTTCAGGTTTTACGTGCTATTTATTTACCTCAGATATAGTCAAATTCTGAATACTGGGACTCTTCTCCCCATTTCATTCCCATCACCTTTGCATGTAGAGATCATCAGAATCTATGGTTTTCATTTGTGTTTGGATGTCAATATGCTCAAGTAATTTTCTTTCAAAAATATCTTGGTTTACTTGAAGAGGCAAACTGAAGGCATCTACTCAGCAATACACAAAGAATTTAATTCTCATTCTTATTTTTTCCCCCTCTTCCAACCTAATATATTTCCAGTTTTCTACTCTTGCACATCATGCTTTGCACACGATCTGCTTGGATTGAAATCCACTTTGACAAATGGCAGGGATTTATTTCAGAGGACCTGTGAGCTTAAATTCACCAGCTCAGATGTACCTTATATATTGTCCAGGGGCTTTTTATTTCACTTGGCTATGCCAGGATATACTTTCTAGTGAAAAGAAGCAGCAATGAAGTCACCAGCAGAGTTGATCAGGAATCATTTTATCAGGCACAAAAAGCCAAATACTGGATTAATTTTTCTACCCTATAAACTTCTACCTTGATCTTATTAGATATATAGTAATGGAGCAACAGGTGTCAACAGCTGAAAACGCTCTCCTTCCAAAACCCAATCTCATTCCATTACTAATGCAAGCTTATCTGAGAGAGCTGTTCCCAAATGCTCTCCATGCTGCC
Source organism: Actenoides lindsayi (assembly GCA_025331215.1). Taxonomy (NCBI): domain Eukaryota; kingdom Metazoa; phylum Chordata; class Aves; order Coraciiformes; family Alcedinidae; genus Actenoides; species Actenoides lindsayi. The sequence goes on along the minus strand of WTSP01022301.1, from coordinate 17,851 downwards.
AGCTCACTGAGTGCCCACCTGGGCTGCAGAAAGGCAGAACATCTCAAATGAGATGGAAAAAAGATTCCTTCCTTTCTGCAAGTTTTACCATTTGTCCCACTAACAAAAAGATGAGCACTTACCCTGGTACCTTTGGGTACCAGTGGAGATGTGGGATTCCATATTACATCTTAGAGAGTTAATATATCTCTGTTACTGAATAAATAGAGGTGATGTCAGCAGAATTCACTGGTGAATACGACAGGTGTTTGCTGTTATTCCTGTTCCAGACTGGTCACTACTACCAAGACACCGCGAGGGACTGAGTCACAACATTTCAGAGAGTCACAGAATCGTTCCGGTTGGAAGAGACCAGCAAGATCATCACATCCAACCATTCCCCCAGCACTGCCAGGGCACCACTAACCCATGTCCCTCAGCACCACATCTCCACGTGGGGCTTTGAAACCCCTCCAGGGATCATGGAGACTCCATCACTGTCCTGGGCAAAACACAACATTAAATATTAGAACAATATCTTAAACTGGGGTGAGCTATTAACTGTTCATCTAATGTGCATGTAGAGAGGTTTACATGAACATATATTACCATTACATTGTGCAGATGCTTTGTTATTTACACTACACTTCCAGTACTACCATAAAATCTTTTTCATCTTCCTTTTGAATCACTACTAGCTAGATACTCTTTTAACACAAGTTTTGAACAGTCTTTTGTTCTGAACAGCATTACAGACCAGCCACCTGGCAGGACATTCCTCTATCTGCTAAGGATTAAAAGAAAAATTAAAAGACAAATATAAACATATATATAAGTACCTCTAACAGAATTATTCTGTATTTTTCAGTTCAACTACTGCTTAATTTGTGGCAACTTTCCAAGCCAATTAACGTTGAGAGGAATAAGAAAGCAACTATATACTAAACAAGCTCAATCTTGTATTTTATGAGAGGCTTCCACGGGCTTAAAGTGATTTTTTTTTTCATTTTTTTTATTATCTTTTTTAAGGTTGCTGAAATCTTGCTCTCTATAGAGCACATTTTATAGGCCAAATATATCACAGAATAACCATTCCAACAGTTGGAAATTCTCACTTAGGGAGTTGCTCCAAAGCTGCTGAGAGGTGGAGTGCTGAAAAGTGAAATCTTAAAATGCTCTCACGCTGGGGAGGTCGTTCTGCTTCTGAATCCTGGCAGCTTAGCTCAAGGTTTTATCTTGACAATAACATGTGCTTCTCCAATCTTTTGCTGCCTTTTGCCTTTTTATTTAGGAAATTAGGACAGTAATTTTCTATGCCAAGGTAATTAAATGTTAACACAGTGAGCTATGGCTGTGAATTTAGAAAACAGGTAATAAAACGGGGATAAAAGAGTAACAGACCTCCAATTTTGTTGCATAAATCTACGCTTTGCTTGCTTTTCTATTCCATCTCGGCACACCTCCTGTTTCCAGACTCTACTGAAATGTATTCTTCTGGAGCAGTCACAGAGTGTGCAGTGACAAAGTGTGGTAAAGCCATTCCAATTTCTATAGGGTTGGACAAACTGGTTACCATTCCTTGATGATTACTACTGCCTATCCAGGCAGCAGCAAATCTAGCTTAAAACCAGTTTTTGTGTATATGACCAACTACAGGTGAATCGTGCCCGCCCTCCCTCCCTCCAAGCATGGTCACAACACACTGATCCACCTCAGCTTCCTCTTTAAAGATGTAATCATTCCTTAAGAGAGAACTCATCTTGCAATGATTCTGTTCACCTCCTTAAAGAGGCTTTCTAAGATCTTAAACTGCATTCTGGTTACATCAGGGAAACATCCTTCCTCTTCGTCCCACTGAAAACAACCAAAAACTCTAAAAGGAGATTTTGTGGTAGAATGTACATAGACTGGTCAGAGAGCCAGATTCTTCTCATTTATATGAGAATGAAAACCAAGTCCTTTCAAAATAACCAAACCCCATGTATTTTAACCAAAAGCTCTTATAAAACAGTCTCAGAAAAGTCTGAAAGCAGGCTGCAGGAGTAGAACAGAGAAATAAAGAAGAGGAACTATCCACCTGCCTCATCCACCACCAATGCTACAGGGCTTTGTACTCAGAACTTGGTGTGGTCTTGGAAATCTCAAATCAGCAGCTGGCACTTCTCAGTTTGAAAAAGAGAAAGGGAGACAGAGAGAGCACATAACAAGTTCTCTTTTATATTTTCTCTTTGTTCAGAACAGATTTTATAGTGTACCTGAGCTACAGTTGAGTGACCTGAGCACCTAGAAGAGCAGAGAGATGAGAGGGAGTCTGGAAGAGTATTCAACATCTGGAGGGACACAGCAGTAGAATGCCAGGCAGATTAAAGGGGAGGGAATAGGGGAGAAGAAACCCAACCCATTCCTAAAACATTAAGATGTTGTCTTCAATTCTGAGATAACCACCTCCTGGGGAGAATCATGGACACAAGGTCATCTTAATGGGGAATGCCCTAAAGCATTCAGTCACAAAGTCAAGAAGACAGGGCCAGACTCTTGTCAATGTTGCCCAGCGACAGGACAAGGGGCAATGAGCACAAACTGGAACCCAGGAGGTTCCACGTGAGCAGGAGGAGAAAGTTCTTTGGTGTGAAGGTGTCAGAGGCTGTGCCAGGCTGCCCAGAGAGGTTGTGGAGTCTTCTTGTCTGGAGAGATTCCCAACCCGGGTGGACACTGCGATGCTGGGCCCCCTGCTCTGGGTGACCCTGCTGGATGGAGCAGGGGGGTGGCACCAGATCATCTCCAGAGGGCCCTTCCAACTACCACCATGCTGGAGTTCCGTGATGATAAAGTTCCAAAACAGATCAAAGGAAACATGGAAGGTATGTTGCTGTAGTAACGCTACTTTAAATTGGTATCTGTATGAGGTTTATAGGGATTGACATTTTCTGATTTGTAGTTGAACTATTTTATACCTAATTGTTTTGACGTATAAAGCAAACAGGCTTTAGCCAAACTGGAGACTCCTGTACTCTAAGTGTTAATTGAGCCTCTGCATATCATAAACTTTGAGGCCTCTTTGTGTAATGTCTGATGATTCATTTTACACATTCAGCTCATACAAACACTGGAAGTAAAGTATTTTGGATTTTTTCTTTACAGGGCTATCTCATTAATTTTGAAAGCTATTAGTTAAAAGCTGGGGTTTCCAGTTTCTCTCTACATCTTCAGAAAAATGATGAAATGAAAGCAGCAGTCAGTTTTCACAGCATTTCTCATGGATGCAGAAGCATAAACATCTGCTTTTGTGTTGTCTTTTTTTTTTTTCCAAGTTTCACCAGGCTTGAAAAATAGTTATGCACCATAAATATCACTCTATGAGTCATTTACTTAAGCCAACAGCTGCTTGCTAATTAGCCAAATGCTCTCCATTTAAAATCACACACTTAAATGAACACGCTGCACCAGGCACAAGAACCAAGTGCAGGAACTTTAGTAAGACGATGAGATGGCAAAACCTGTTTCTTTCCGTAGCCCTCTCTATCTGTGGACTGAGACACAGCACCACTGTTTGCAGCAGCCTCTGGATCCAAATATGGAAAAGCAGGCAACCATCACAGAGTCTTGCGTAACTGTAGGAAACGATGCAGCTTTTAGAGCACCACTGTTTTCTGCTCATTTAATAATGCCAGCATTGGCTTTTCTCACAGAAGTGCTGAGCAGGGCCAGCATTTGAAGAGCCACGTCAACAGGCGTTAGCAAGGATGGCTCTTCACGGTTACTGCAGAACTCTTCTGTTCCACAGTGATTTAGGAAACTAATTAAATCTAGACAAAAGACAAAGTAGGGATGCCTTCTGGAGGAAGCCAAAAGGAAACAAAACGAGGCACCTTTTTCTCATGACCCGTCTCATCCATCATTCAAATTCTGTATTTTTTTTTCATTAGCGAAATTGTTGACAATGACATAGCTGACAATTATGTTGAACCGGACAAGTCTAGACTCCCCTTTGAGCCTCATATCCTGCCTTCCTAAAGAGAAATTCTTTTAATCTTAAATACAGTAAAAAAATCCTCCACAACACTGACCCCCAGTTCCCAAACAAAACTCAAGTGGCTGAAACAGCTCCATGAGCATAATGAGGACAAAGCATCTGATCTGACTGTACCTAATGTGACGCAGGTCCACCTTTGAAGGTCACTCAACTTTGGGCATGCTTTGGCAGAGTTACTTTGGGACAGGACTGAAGGAGTTTTTAATCATCTATTTGAATCTTCAGGCAACCACGAAATTGATTAACATGGGAGCTAAAAAAGTCAGAGCAGTAGGATCCAAGAAAACAGTATTTGAAATTTCTACTTAAAGTACATTTTTTTTCAATAAATTCTCAATTCAGATTAAACCTGATGTAAAAAAACAAACAAACCAACAATCAACAAAAACAAACAAACCAAGGAAAATATATTCAGATAATTATTTTTTCCTCAGTAACTGTCACAGAAAACTTCCACAGCTTAAAGAGAAGGTTATGATGCATGGATGGACACATTCTGATCTGATTTTCACTGAGAAGAATATAACACACATTTCTTCCTGTTCTCTAGTCTATACTATGGTTTTAAGCTAAAAGAGGGAGATTCAGATGAGATAGAAGAAAGAAATTTTTGACACTGAGGTGAGGTTGGCCGGGGCTCTGAGCAACCTGCTCTAGTTACAGATGTCCCTGCTCCCTGCAGGTGGGTTGGACTCAATGACCTTGAAAGGTTCCTTCCCACCCAAACCAGCCTATAATTCTATTCACTGAGAGGTATACTTATACAATTCACCAGATCTACAATATCATTACAACAGTGACCTCCAGTGAGAGATAACCATAAAATGAAGCACTCATGGGATACTCACAGTGAGGAGCTTTAAAAATTAAACCGCTTTGCAATATTTGCCATATTTCTGTTTTCTTTCAGAAGCATTCAGTAGAGATAGAAGCTGTGAGTACTTTATGAACAGCATTTCAGAAGGCCAGTATTCTACACTTTTCCTTAAACTATCAAAATAATTTCTGAACGGGTGTATAATGCATTTAAAATAGAATTGTGCGGGATGCGATTGTTTGCAAGAGACAAAGATTTGAAAACCACCGCCTCCCACCCTACAATGCTTTAAAATCCTACATTCACAAGAAGAATCAATGCAGAAAAATCCCAGGAGGTACAGGTACTTAGTGTTATTTTAGTATGATCCAAATAATGCTTTTCTACCATCAGTTACCAACCAGACCCTGAACTCTCATTTCAAATAACCTTATGTTACTATGGTTTTTTGGGTTTTTTTTGTAAATTAATTTTCTCATCAGTGCATCGCGTTGGGGGCTTCACTGGGACATACAATTAAGTACATCTACTTTCCTGATGGTTTATCAATTTTAAGAGTGATCCTCTCTCTCACCTGGTCCCACAATCCTGTGAAATCTGTCTAGTAAACCAGGTAAAACTACAAACAATAAATCCACTCCCCACAGACACAGGCTGGAAATGAGTGTCTACAGATCCTGCTGATTTGGATTTCAAATGCAGTCTATTGCCTTTGGAATTTGTGGTTTGCTGTTGCTATTCTGTTCTTGTTTTTTAAGATGTCAATGACTACTTGAGGCTTGAAGACTATGAAAGGAAATGATGAGTGGACAAAGAACTTCTGCTCTCACAGGTGCTACCACTCAGGGATCCGTTATTTTCAGGAAGGTGCTTTGCAACCTGCTCCTTTGGTTCTGCTTTCCTCCAAGCAATGAATGTACTACAGTAGCTAAAAAAGATTTTATCACAAAATCATAAATAGTCACAAGCTGAAAAGCTTTGCACAGAACCTCAATTGTCTCACAAAGGACTTGGAGGGCAAAATTTGTTATTAAAAGATGCAGCTGCCATCTGCTCATTGGGAAAATAAACTGCATCACTCACCTAGTATGTGTCTCATTCTTGCCAATAACCATGATTCAAACAGAAGTCACATTTTTGTAAAAATTATTCATTTTGCACATGAACACCTAATTTTAAAGCACAGACATCCCCTTTTTTAATGCAAGTGGCCTTTCAGATCACCGAGTCCAATTGTTAACTCAGCATGCCAGGGCACCACTGAACCATGTCCCTCAGCAACACATCTCCACGGCTTGGAAACCCCTCCAGGGATCATGGGGACTCCACCACTGCCCTGGGCAGCCTGGGACAAGCCTGGACAACCCTCAAGGGGAACAAATTGTTCCTCAGCTCCACTAAACCTTCCCTGGGGCAACTTGAGGCCAGTTCCTCTTGTCCTATTCCTTGTTCCTTGAGAGAAGAGCTCGACCCCCCCTGGCTCCAACCCCCTGCCAGAGAGCTGTTGAGAGCCAGAAGGTCTCCCCTCAGCCTCCTCTCCAGGCTCAACAAGCCCAGGTACCTCAGCGCTCCTCATCAAATTTGTGCTCCAGAACCTTCTCCAGCTCCGTTTCCCTTCTCTGGCCACATTCCAACCCTTAGTGTCCTTCTGGGAGTGAGGAGCCATTTCTTTCCTTTTTTTTTTTTCCTTTCTTTTTATTTTTTTTCCTTTTTTTTTTTTTTAATAGACTTTTTCATCTGCCTCTTGACCCTGACTGGGCAGTCTATAGATTCCCAATACAATATCTGCCTTTTTGGCCTTCCCCTGGTTCTTACCTCAACCGTATTGTCACCATCATTAAACTCAACACAACCAAAACGCTCCCTAAGAACCAGGGCCACTCCACCACCTCTCTCTCCTGTCCTCTCCCTCCTGATGAGTTTAATAATTGCTCTCCTTAAACCTCACCAGGCAGTGGAGAAGCTGCAGCAGTTCTTTGCTCACCTGCAGTGCTCGCTCTGGCTGCTTCACTTCCCAGAATTAACACTATCATGTCATCAGCTTTGATCACTACGGATGCTTTCCAGGTTTTGCTCTTCCCAGGAACACAAACTTTAAAGGTGACTTAGATGAATTGCATGCACTGATAATAATGCACTGGCAAGCTGTTTATAATAATATTACCTGTGAAATTTAGGTACCATGTAATATTTCAATCCTTACTCTCACTTCATTTTTTCCAAAGGATTTCTAATACACCTCCCTCATCTGTTAGAGCTGTCGGGGCTTCCTAATAAGAAGGTTCTAGGATAGTAATTGCTGCACTATGGAGAGATAAGGTCTTAGCAAATAATTCCTTTTATTTTTACTTGTGAGCTTTTGTCTGAGTGACAAGGATGTTTAGATATTCAAGAAAAAAAACCCCAAACAAATCAAAACAGCACAGGTATACCATAGTTACCTGAACATCCTAGGTTTGTTTGGTTTGGTTTCTTTCTTAAAATTAATTACCTGTACATGTTGCAGTGGCGTAAAGTGAAATGAATTTCATGTTCTGGAGATTAATAGACTCCCCCAGACTTAAAACAGACAAAAAAGGCAAAAACCAGCCCCCCCAGGCCAGGAGCTGTTCCTTGACACTCATCTCCCAGTTTTCTGGATCTCATCCCCTTTGTAGTCCAAGCAACACATCTCACCTCTTGCTATTGACTTCCTATAAATTCTGCAACATGTCATCATCTATGCTGGAACTTCTATGGACAGCATCAGTCCCAAGAAACACACCTGAGAGAAACATCAAACTAGCAGTGTCTTTAAAGAAACTGACAGACTGGAAGGTTTGCCCAGCATAAAATCATAGAATGTTGGGGGTTGGAAGACCTCTGGAGATCATCAAGTCCAACCCCCCTGCATCACCCACGGTACCTCTGAGCAGCTCTGAGGAGAAGCACCTGGGAGTCCCAGTAAGTTCAGCATGAGCCAGCAATGGGTCCTCATGGTCAAGAAGGCCAATGGTCTCCTAAAGTATGTTCAGAAGCGTGTGACCAGCAGGTCAAGGGAAGTTCTCCTGCACCTTTCCTCTGCACCAGTGAGGCCTTCTCTGGAGTATTGTGTCCAGTTCTGGGTTCCCCAGTTCAAGAGAGACAGGGAACTGCTGGAGAGAGTCCAGGGGAGGCTGTGAAGATGCTGAGTGGCCTGGAGCATCTCTCTGCTGGGGAAAGGCTGAGAGCCCTGGGGCTGTTCAGCTGGAGAAGAGCAGCCTGAGAGGGGAGCTGATCAAGGCTGAGCAAGAGCTAAAGGGTCCCTGGGGGGCAAGAGGATGGGGCCAGACTCTTGTCAGTGGTGCCCAATGACAGGACAAGGGGCAGTGGGCACCAGCTGGAACCCAGGAGGTTCCATCTGAGCAGGAGGAGAAAGTTCTTTGGTGTGAAGGTGTCAGAGGCTGTGCCAGGCTGTCCAGAGAGGTTGTGGAGTCTCCTTCTCTGGAGAGATTCCCAACCCAGCTGGACACTGCGATGCTGGGCCCCCTGCTCTGGGTGACTCTGCTGGATGGAGCAGGGGAGTGGCACCAGATGATCTCCAGAGGGCCCTTCCAACTACCACTATGCTGGGGTTCTGTGAAAAAAACCTCAAAAAAATTTCAAGTAACTTCTTGATGTAATTTAAAAAATAAAGTGCCCAAAACTAAACACAAGAAATACTAGTTTCATTAATGCCACATCTGGAGGCGTTCCATGCCCTGACAGATCTCCGTGAGTATGGACTCTGCACACCTTCTGCTCCTTTGGCTGTGGCTGGGATGTTTTTGATAAGCAGTACTGAGCAGAGGCTCTCAGAACAGGAAGTCGGGGTGGCAGGAGGGAGCTGGGGAACAGCATGGCTTCTAATTTCTATAGTAGCTCCATCTACCCAAGGGGAGTTTCCTTGCAAAGACCCCCCACCTGACAAAATATTCTGCACAGTTTGGGGAAAGAATACTCAGTGCGTGTGATGAATACCTGCAGGGCAGGAGCCTGTCAGAGTCTACAGGAAGAGCACTGCTGAAGGTGAGCTACTGCAGCTCAATGTTATTGTGAGCATCGTTATCACCCACGCAAACCTTTTGATGGACGGATGAATAATTCCTGTGTGGGGGAAAGTAACACCAAGTGATGGATTTCACCAGAATAAATATCACCAGCAATTAGTTGGAACAGGTTAAAAAAAAAAAAAAAAAAGAAAGAAATGAAAAAAAACCAGTACAGTCAACACTTCTATTTGGAAACACATTAATTTTGAGATAAGTAATTGTGAGTTTTCTACACCATGACATGAGAGCCTTCAGAATGGAATGAAGTTTCTTCTCCCTCTACTACGATTGCAAAAGAGATGCATGAACAACGAAACATCTTTCAAAGGAGGACAGTAAAGAACATTTCAGTTTAGTTTTCCATCTGCTTTGCTAATGGACAGTGTGAATATTCTTGTGTAATGTCATCTCTGTGTGGGTAATCCCTTACAAGTCATGCAATGAAATTCTCCACACCCAGTATTTGACCAGCAAACGTTTAACATTATTACGGATAAAATCAGGTTTGCTTTAGCAGCGGGGTTGGGGAGATGATCTCTACAGGTCCCTCCCAACCCTCTACATGCTGGGATTCTCTGAAGGTACTGTTTCTACAGGCATTAGGTATTGACTTCTTCTGGTTCTCAACTGAAGGCTGTGACTTTTTTTTCTTGGCTTGGTTCCTGCAGTTTATATGACACATCCACATTCTTTCCATCAGTTTTGGGAATACTAAACCTCCAGCCCTACTTCCCTTCTTTTTCCTTAGACACATCTCTTGCACTTATTTCCTACCCTTAAAACTGTAAAGGCCCTTGAGCTCAAGGCAGATGGCAAAGCCTGTACTTACCAAGAGTTTTTCACAGGAGACCAATTCAGTTAGTGAAGGGGGATTACATACGGCTAGACCTAGATTTTAAGAGGTTACTGACTCAATTGACAACGCTATTTCAAATCATACCTTATGAATGTTCATATTTTAAAAAACAAAGAAACACTTTTTTGTATCTTTTGGAGCAAGGAGAAAGAAAGCAGTCTTTATATTATGAGTACGATAGCTTGAATCATCTGAAAGGAAGTGGACACATTCAAGAATGACAAAGCCCCATTCGTCCATTTTGGATTTGTGCAACTGTGTTTTGGGCTGTAATTGTGCTTTTTGACACTTCACTTATAAACCAAAGTGAATTGTGGTATGGAAAATACATATAAACACAAACACACACTCATTTGCTTTATATTAGATGCTTCTACACTATGTGGCAAACAACTGAAGCACAACTTAAGACTCTGACAGCAACAGTCCTGCCTTGTGAGATTTGTATTCTGCTGATTGCTGTGTTCTGATGATTTCCTGGTGACCATTAGATGTCTGTCTTTCCTTCTTCTTAAAGGTTCACTGCATTTGTGTTCTCTCCTCTCTTTTTCAGGTGCAGAAGCACTTTGCTTCCCCTCACCCCTCAGTTCTGAGTCAGTTCCCCAGAGGTATATACACTCCTTACACATTTTTTATGATCTTATCCCTACAGTATCTAAGCCCCAGAATAAAACACTTACGTGCAAGATCTCATAGACCAGAGGTTCTTTCCTGTGTCTATACAATAGATTGGCTTTAAACTGAAAAGGCAGGTTAAGGCAAAGCTCATTTTTCTGTATTCTTTATGGATCTGGTCACAGAAGCTGAAAAAGCAGTTACCTACAGTAAACACTTCAGTTGTGGAGTTTAGATTGTTATTTTTGGACACGTGGGGTTTTCGATGTAATTCTTCAGACCCAGCTATACACTACTTCCAATGCCAGGCAACTGCTTAAGTATGTTTAAAACTATTCTTTTAACTCTGATTGAGCTGGTGGAATTGCAGTCACTGTGTAAAGTAGCTGACTGGCGTCTGTCTTAGAGGCAAAGCTTCACTGGAAATAAAACGTGTTAGTACGAAGCTAAAAAGAAGATGGGGAGCAAAAGTAAGCATCCGTATACAGGGTCTTAATTAAGCTAATGAAATTGGCTTAATACCAGCAAAAGCTTGGGCAAAAATCTCTTTCCTCTGGAGACAAGATCTAAATGAAGCACAGCATTACAGTACATAGTAAAGATAGAAACATCAATCCAGCAGGTTACCACAGATGGTTTCACTGTCATTTTCCACATTCTGCTCCCAAGCAAAGAGTTGCAGAAAAATAAAACAAAATATAAGATTATGCATACTTCTGAAAGCAGTATGCCATCGAAAATCCTGTCCCTCTCTCGACCTTCCTTGACTGGAAATGCCCCAAAGGACAGAGAAGAAGATATTCTAGCATTATCTGCCAGCTCATTCCAGAAAAAGCCAACTGGCTGCGTTTCACCCTGGGCTGAGCTGCCAGGGTCCTGTGTGATCCTGAGTTCATCTTCTGGGAAGCCCATGTCTCAATTTATTGATGTTTTACAAACAGGATGACAGATGACACTTATCCACTTATTTAAGGGGCTCTAAGGAAAAATATTTATTGCTTTTATTATTCTACATATTATTCTATAGAAGGAAAAATAATTATTTTGTTTATTATTCTATAGAAGGAAAAATATTTACTGCTTTTATTATTCTATATATTATTTCATAGAAGGAAAAATATTTATTGCTTTT